>LR750145.1:100441-117941 GCA_902729485.2 Mus minutoides | reverse complement strand
CTCCTCCATATAGTTTTCTTTTCCTTTTATGTATGTGTGTGTGTTTATGAGAGAAAGAGAGAGAGAGAGAGAGAGAGAGAGGGAGGGAGAGAGAGAGAGAGAGAGAGAGAGAGAGAGAGAGAGAGAATATGCAAGTGCACAGTGCATTTGCAGGCTGAGTTTTAATCCAGACTGTCTTCAGTCTCGCTGTGTAGCTGAGGATACCCTTGAGCTGCTGATACTCCTGCCTGCCCCACTCACCAAGTGCTGGATAACCAGTGTGTACCACCACACTGCTTAACATTCGTTCTGTTCATAGCAAATTGTTCCGCTGTCTCCAATCCATAGTCTCCTTCAATTCAATCCATAGTCTCCTTTTGGGAGTTCTGCAGTCCACAGAGTATCAGAGTAACTTGATAAATTAAGTGAAAATATCATGATATAATTTGCTTCCCATTTTCTCTGTGATCCTGTTGTTAGATATTTCAGTATATGTGACACCAACTAATGCTGCTTATTTCCTGCCTCACTGTTGGCAGGGACATTAATTTCTATTTCCTAATTTTCCTTTTCTGAAAATCCGTGGCCTTACTCATTTTATTTTTCAAGTGGTTAGGCATACTGTTTTAAAGGGGGTGTGTTGGGAAAGCTTGCAGAGAGCTGTGGGATTTGAGCAGCTTACTACATCTTAGTGTGCTACACTTGGAACTTCTTCACAGCTTTATGCAGGGAATAGTGGGAAGGCTCAGCAGCTGGCCCGTCTCTCATAATCAAACTTCTAATCCTTCCCCCTTCCAAAGAATTGAGGCGTATATAATAGAACAAGGGAGGAACTAGAAATTGTTAAACATGTGGACAATTTTCTAGTAATTCCTGGTTCTAACTCCCCAAGAACAGTGTTGGCCGAGAGTTGAAAGGAATTTTTGAGCAGGTGGGTTCTGTCCCGCCCACAGGTGTCTTCTGTGTTTTTCTTTAAATGATACTGCACTTGTGCTGCTGTAGATTGTGGGCTTTCTTGTCTTCTGTTGAAGTAAAAACAGTTTCCAGATGTGAGGAGGAAGCCATTTTTACAGAGCTTGATCATAACTCGTTGACATTTAAAGGCCGTAGAGTACAAGTACAAGTTTTGGAGAATAGGTGTTTCTCTGTGTTTGGAGAATAGGTATAGCCTTCAATATACTGGATGAGAGTTTATAGTTTTAAATTTTATTTTTGGAGTGTCCTGATAGAAATTCTGTAAATTTAAAGAGCATAGGCGAAAACAACCATTCTATGAAACATAAGTCTACTAACAGGAGAAACAGGCAAGGAGGCTGCTAAGTTATTTTTATTCATTTGATTGCTTCAGTACTCCCACGTCCAAAGGTTTCAGAGAGTGGCCATAGAGTAGCAGCTATTCACGGTTCAAGGAGTGTTCTGATGTCCTGTCATTACTATTATTCAGATCCTATCTCATGTATTCTTTCAGTGTTGAAAGTTAATAATTTTGGTTCAAGCAGCTCCTTTTGTTATTAGCTAAATGCTTATTGAAGAGCTTCCCTTCTGCTGTCTGCCACTTTCCATCTTCAAACATTCTCTCAAAGCCTTTAAGTAGTGACCTCGGGACTACATAGGAACAAGATGCAACTGTCTTAATTTCAGTCTTATTTTTTCCTTGCTTAACTCTCTACTGAGAACTGTCTTAATTCATAGATACAGAATTATTTCAGATCACTTTAAAAGTTAACAAACAAAACACACTTCATATGAAAATATCCATAGTTTATACTTTTCTGAATTAATGGTGTAAGAAAAATTGGTGATATCTAAATCTATCTGTTTAAATCTTTTTTTAATCATGAACTTTTGTTAGTAGAGCTACTACATAACATTTAAAGATGAGAACTGATTTATTAATGCCAAATTCACCCATCTTAACATTTAAAAATATGAATACAAAATAGCGAGTTGTAGAACTATGTGGTAGTCTTTGCTTGAAAATATTTATATGAAATATATGTTCATATATATGTGAAGATCTGTAAATTAAATGCAACGGCATTTGTAGTAGATTTATTTTATATATTTCTGTACCTTGTTTTTTGAAAGGGAGTCAGGAAAAAGGTGAACTTAAAAGAAGTTGGTAGTAAATATTAAGTGAAATTAGTGTTGAAAAGTGTTTTCTCAAAAAGAAGTTTTCTAAGCCTTGAGAGTCATTTTAATTAATTACCTTTAGAGTTTTGTATAATGTATCCATATAGAACACAATGATTCAATGAGTCCTAGTAGTCTAAATACAACAGCATTATAGGAAGAGAAATAGTATAATTACGTAAAAGGTCTGAAGGCATGAAAAAGTAAACTAATTCTGTACTTGCAATTACCTTAGTTTCTTAGTATGTTAATTAATTAATGTGATCTCTGTAGAAACTAAAAAAGAATTCCGTGCAAATATCATGATATAATTTGCATTCCATTTTCTCTGTGAGTATAAGTTGTTAGATATTGCAACATATGTAATATAAACCACACGTCAGCTGTTTCCTGCTTCACTGTTGACAAGGGCCCCATTCATAACTCTTCTTTTATCCTTTCAGTGAATAAGTAATTATTCAATATAGAAGGCAGGATATTTGGAACTGGCTATTTAATGTGGCAGCACTCTGTAATGAAATCTGCTGTTACTGGCAACCCGAGAGGGGAATGTAACAATTCCAGCATGACTGTAACTTTATCTGCTTTGACTGAATGTTTATTTGGCACATCAGTGAACCTTTTATCCCAGTGAGTGACAGCTCCAGAAGGGTCACATTTACATCCATTCTATCATGTATTGTAATATTTAATGGTGGACAAGGTTGAGTGAGACTAGGAGTAATTTGAACTTGCTTTTCCACTGAACTGAGGCTTGATCTCCAGTGTTGTGGTGTAACACACTATGACTTATCATTTGTTTATGAAGGCTAATCTTACTGATTACAATTTTTTTAATGCAGTAAGTAGAGTATTTGTTCTACAAACCCGAATATTTCCAGTGTAAATTCTTTTAAATGGTTGTGCGGCTTACCTGTTTCCCTACATTTCTCTTACATGAAGCTTCATTCTGTCTCATTTGGTGGAGGAATGAGAGCTTTGAAGGGAGTGTTTATTAAGAATCTGAATTCTCATAGCATTAAACTTGAAAAAAAAAGAGGCATGTGCAGAATTTGGAAGCAGGAATTAAAATCAGGTAAATTGTAGACAGTATTCTTGAGGTTCCTTTGCAATATTTAAAGAGACATTAACATGATTTAATTTATGATACTGAATTACGAGTGAGCTTGTCCAGGATGAGCTATTTTGGTAACAGTTTTCTGGTGGGTTTTCATTTCACACATGTAATTGGATTTCAGACATACTCGTTCCATGCAAGCAGCCTGTTTTCACTCACTGTAAAATGCTGATATTTTGCATTCATTTTCTTGCCTTGCCAGAGAGTAACTTTCTTTACCTTTTGTAGTGATGTTTAAGATTCAGCTTTTTATATCTATTCTTTTGTTAACCACCTTTCAAATGCTTTTTTAAAAAACATGTAGCATATTTGAGCTGGTCTGTGAGAAAAATTGTCAGTTCTATAATGTCACTAGTTCACATGAGACCCAAGATAAATTGACGGTTTTTCAATCTGTCATATCATTTAAAAACTATAAATTATTAAAGAGAAGGATTAAACATTTGGAATTGAAGAGTCATTGTGATATGTCAGAAAGAGCATAAGTGTGGAAACACTCCTTCTAAGTTTGAGAAGACAGAGGACTAATTTGTATATGAGGCATAGTTTCTTCAGTGGTGAATTTAGAGACTCTAATATCCAAAAGCTTCTTGAGCCATTGTGATGCATTCTGAGAGATGTTACAATGTTTGTTGTGGTGGCCCAGACAGCTTCTGTTTTCTTTCCTGTTTCAGCCTGATGGCCTTTGTTCCAGGTGCTGCTGTTCTGCTAAACAAGGGAACAACGAAGAGTCTGCAAATACTGTTAAGAAAGATCACGGGGGACAATCCAAGAGACCTAAAATTTATTTTGGGACCCGGACACACAAGCAGATCGCTCAGATTATCAGGGAGCTCCGTAAGACAGCTTACTCAGGGGTCCCCATGACTATTCTTTCCAGCAGGGATCACACCTGTGTTCATCCTGAAGTCATGGGAAACTTCAACAGAAAAGAAAAGTGCATGGAGCTGCTGGATGGCAAACAGGTGAGTAAAATGACTATAACTTCAATGGCCCAAAATAAGGCTGAAAAGACTCAGATTGCTTGATGCATGTTCTATATATTTTTTAGTGCCCATTAAGGAATATGAAAATCAAATTAATTACTGGCTTTTGATAATTTTTGAATAATATTTTGCCGTAAGAAAATCTTGACTCACGTTTAAACTGATAGATTTTGGTTTTAAAACTCAATAGATATTAATTTCTGTTATATTCAGATCTAATTTTTTTTAAATCCCTCTACCCAAAATAGTTGAACATGGGTGATGTCAGATGAAGGGGTAAGGATGTTTTAAGAATCTTATCTAATTAGATCTAATTAGCATATTTTATATATTTAAGTATAGTTTAAACAGCAAACTTTGAAATTTTTAATATTGAAATACGTGATTATTTTAATTTATAATTCTAAATAGTACATATTTTTTTGAAAAATTATATGAGATTATTAAGTTTAAAACAATGTCACATGTGGTCTTCTAGGGAAATTGGTGTGGTATAAATTTAAGATGGGTAGAATGACATAAGACATGCTTTTGTAAATACCATTTTAATTCTGGGCAATATTATTTTGGAAATCTATAATTCGTATAGCTAATGTGCTTAAAAATTGAAGTTGTAAGTATGAGATTATACTCAGGAATATTCAGCAAACCAGTGTATAAAGTGAGCAATAGCAGTATATTGTGAGAATTCTTTTGTCTGTTATCTTATCAGAGTTGATTCGACATAGAAGACTGTGGGTCAGAGTCCTAAGAGGTTTGTTTTATTGATGGTCACCTTCTACCATAGAATATGAATAAATTATGTTTTATTGTTCTTTCTCTCTCAGTGTTTTATTTTAACCAGATGAGTGTTTATTCAGGTTTTGTGGGCCTAGTGAAGACACTTTAACAGCTATTTAGCTTTGTAGTAGAAGAGACTGTATAGTATAAGAGGTTCTATGGACAAGCTTGAGTGACTTGTTCAGAGTAAGGAAGAGAACATAGACTTAATCAGAATCATTGTTGAAATTCAGTAGTTGTATTTGTTGCCATTCAAATACTTTCTCATTAGCTGAAGAATTGTGTGGAATCTCTTCACTGTTTATGTTTAAAGGTACTCAAGAAAAAGGGTTTTGTGGTGAAACTGCAAATACCATGTTTAAATCGTTCTCTACGAGTTACTAATGGTTTTGCTAAACTCAGTTGCTGACTGTCATTGTCATTAAGACTATTTTCACTTGTTCTTGATGAAGTATGCATTTGTAGGAAATACATAAGTTAAAATATATTGGCGAAAGCAATTAAAAATTTAAGGCAAGCTGGGCTTACTTTGGGGAGGCAGAGGCAGAGGCAGGTGGATTTCTGAGTTTGAGGACAGCCAGGGCTATACAGAGAAACCCTGTCTCAAAAAACAAAAAACAAAACAAAACAAAACAAAAATGTAAGGCAGTCTTTTGTATAATATTCTAGAATCCTGCACTTGATCTTTTTATCTTCAAGTTTAAGTCATGTAAAAATAGACATCAGTGCTCAGAATTTTCCATCGGCTGGAAATGAACATGTATTTTGTTTTTGAAGATTAGTGATGTAAGTAAAAAAGATAGTTACTGTGGCTTTCTCTATCTTCGCTGTGTTAAACACTTACCTCTGGGTGTACAAGAGCATTCTTTTCCTTGTTCCCAAGCCCTCAGAGTAATTTGGTATTGTAATGAGGGCCAATTACAAAGTCACCATAGGTGTCTATGTTTAGTATGGCTGATTTACCAAAGCGAAATGATAAATAGATAACTGACACTGAGCAAAAGGAGTTTAAAGTGTGATAACGCTCCAGCCAGCAGACTCCTTTCTGGGTTCTGTTACAGAGCTAAAAGGGATGCGCCTTTGGCTTCACTATCAGCCTGCACAGGGCTGTCGTTCTAAGAGCCCTTCAAGTGTAAACTTTCTGATTATTTGGCTTGATCTGAAGGCACAGGTGCTTTTGTTCACTGTCTCTTTTAAAGTGCCCTCATACTGGAAAGATAGGTACCTATCTGCCAAAATTAATTTTTTGTTTCAATTGAGAAAAGAAAATTAAAGTTGAGCCAGAAATGCCAATTCTTTAAAAAGTTTTAAAAATAGATCATTTTATTTTTAAAAAATTCAAATGAAGTAGTTGGAAGGATAGCTCAGAAGTTAGCGCCCTTGCTGTTCTTTCAGATGATCAGGGTTCAATTTCCAACACCCACATGGCAACTCACATATGTCTGTAAATCAAGTTTTAGGAAGTCAAATACTCTCTCTGGGCACTAGGAATGCATGTAGTGCACATACATACATGCAGGCAACACACACCTGTAAAATAATGATAAACAAATAAATAAATAAATAAAATCTGGGTATTATAGTACACAACTATAATCCCAGCCCTTGGAAGCTCATACAGGAGGATTCAAATTTAAGGCTAGCCTGGGCTATATAAGAAGATCCTGCTTTCCCTCACCCCCAAAAGAAAAGAAATAAAGTACATGGATAAAAGAGCCAAAGCTAGCTCAAGACGAGGAGTCCTGTTGTTCATTTCCCCTGTACCCTAACCCTTCAAGGAAACCACTGTAAAGTCGTATGTTCATTTTGCCACAATATCTCAAAAGAAAAGTCATTATTTGCTAGAGTATATGTGCATATTTATTCTCTGAGCAAGAACACTATATATAAACTTAAGCATACTTTACTCTATACATTCAATGCCTATTTTTCTTATTATAACCTCATTAGAGAACCTAACAAATAATCCACTAACTCAAAAGGGTATATCATTTGGTTTGTTAGTTTTGAGACAAGGCCTCATTATGTAGCTTTGGCTGGCCTGGAACTTAATCTGTAGACCAGGTTGGCCCACACAAAGATTCATGCAGAGATTAAAGGCATATACTATTATCCCCAGCCTTACAAGGGTATATCTTTTGTATAAATTTAATTAACATGTGTGCTGTTGGTCATAGGAAATGAGTTTACAGATTTTTTTGTTTTGGCTTGGTTTTGGGGGTTTGTTTTGTTTTGGTTTGGGTTTTTGCTATTAAATTCTTCCCTGTATAGTCACATTGATGATAAAAATTAGAATTTTTTATAAACTTGCTGTCTTTTTTAAAAAAAAGATTTATTTATTTTATGAATGTGAGTACACTGATGCACCAGAAGAGTGCATCAGATATTATTAAGGATGGTTGTGAGCCACCATGTGGTTGCTGGGATTTGAACTCAGGTCCTCTGGAAGCACAGTCAGTACTCCTACCTAGTGAGCCATCTCTCCAGTCCCTAAAAATTAGAATTTTGAAGTCCTGTCAAATTGCCCATTATTCAGAGCTTAAACTGTTGTTAAATTTTTGGTGATGTGACTATTAGTTTCATACATTTTATTCATTCACCTAATTAATTAAGTTATTTATGTTAGTTGGAAAATATTGCCGTGGCACTCAGGTAGACCTACTACCTTCCTGCCTCAGGCTTCCCAGGTTCTGGAATTTTAGATGCTGGCCACCATTCTGGGCTGATTTTACACACTGTTTATTTCTCTTTAAAATTTATGTATATGTGAGGAGCCTGCATGCACACTACATGGAGGCCAGGAAAGGCATCAGGTGCCTTGAACAAGAGTTAAGGTGGTTGTAAGTTGCTGTATGTGCTATAAACCAAACCCAGGTCTTCTGCAAGAACAGTGCTTTTAACCACTAAGGCTTCACTCTTGCCCCATTTTTATACAGTTTATGTTAATATAGGACTTTCATACTTGGGGTAAGTTATTAAAATTTTCATAACTTATGAAATTGTTTTACTTTTGATAGCATAATAACAAAGACGTTAATAAATATCAAAAATTAAAGATTATCATTGGACATCTTGAATGTTCATACAAGGACTGTGACTCAGTGGTTGAGTTCTTATCTAGAATGTGTGAGGCCCAAGATTCAGTATCCAGTACCACACAAACAAGAATGTCCGTTCAAAGAAATGTTATACCTTAATAGAAACTATAAAAAGTACAAGTTAAAATAGATTTTTTTCCACGTTTAAAATAGGGAAAGATGGAGACTGAATAATATAATTTTGAATCTTGGGGATATTCTTATATTTTATGAACTTTATTGTAATTATCCTTTTTTATTTTTCTCTCAAAATAGTCTTCCTTCTTCCCTTTCCCCCTTCTCTTCCTTTCTTGTTTCCTTACTTCCAATATTGTCACATGGCTTAAATTTGAAAAGGGATAAGAGAGTGAACAGAAGTTTTCTCTTTATTTGTTTGTTTTTTCAGACAGGGTTTCTCTGCGTAGCCTTGACTGTCCTAGAACTCACTCAGTAGACCCCGCTGGCCTTGAACTTCCAGAGTTATGCCTGCCTCTGCCTCCTGAGTGCTGAGATTAAAGGCGCACTATACCACCACCCAGCATCCTAATTCTGTTCTAAAAGCAGCAAGAGGTGCCATTGCTTTGTTCTTCCTTTCAGAAATGTTATAGCTAATGTCATGACTACATCAAACAATTTAAGAATATTTTATTTTGTATTTAAGTTCTCTCTCATTCTGAGACAATTACTATAATTTCTTTAAATGGTTTTGAATATGGCCTATAATTCCAGCTCCACAAGATAGGAGGGTCACCTGAGCCCCCAAGTTCAAGGTCAATATGGGCAACATAGTGAGATCCCTGTGTTTTGGCAGGAAGATATGATTGTGATTATAAATATGGAAGTATTTATTTTCCCTATAAAGTATTAGCTTTTGGGTTTAGTAATGTTTTTTAAGTTCTGAGATAATCTTATTTTACTCCTTTGATTCCAAAGTTGGTTCACTTATCACTTATGTCTATTTTCAGGGGAAGTCCTGCTATTTCTATCATGGTGTTCATAAAATTAATAATCAGCAGACACTGCAGCATCTTCAGGGGATGTCCAAAGCCTGGGACATAGAAGAACTTGTCAGCCTTGGGAGGAAACTGAAAGCTTGCCCCTACTATACAGCTCGAGAACTAATAAATGATGCTGACATAGTTTTTTGTCCCTACAACTACCTTCTAGACTCACAAATAAGAGAAACTGTGAGTATATATAGAGATTAGAACTTACTGCTTACTGAGATAAGTGATGAATGGAAACGCTTTTGATGTTTTATGTCTTTTTTCCCCCCTTTGTACTGAATGTACATAAACAGAGTACCAAAAACATGTTTAAAGGTAAATGAAGAGGTGACTTTTAAACCCAGACTTGACTGAGACGCATCAGGCTAGAGGAATCTTGGTTGTGCTGGTCTGTCTGTTCTTTGCGATGTTTAGTGGCATTCCTGGGTTTGTCTCTGAGATGCCAGTAGAATCCTCACAGTTGTTACCATCAGATATCTCTAGACACTGCCATATATCCCCTGTGTGGCAAAACTGTTCTCCTTATAAGACCATTATATAACCATTGTTTACTCCACTCATGAAGTTAAGAGTTGTTTGTTTGTTTGTTTGATTGATTGATTTTTTGAGACAAGGTTTCTCTATGTAGTCCTGGCTATCCTGAAACTCACCCTATAGACCAGGTTGGGCTCAAACTCAGAGATCTGCCTGCCTCTGCCTCCCGAGTAGGGAGATCAAAGGCATGTGCCCCTACCACCTGGCAAAGTTAAGAATTATTTTAAAAACATTTGGGGGGGGGCATGGATAACTATCTTCAAGAACTTATATATGTACTATGATGAAAGTTGTACATTGTAAATTTTTTTAGTAATGAACTTTTTTATTTGTTTGCCTGATTCTTATTATAATTAATATAGCCCAAGACAAAGAGTAAACAGTTAGGTGTAGCCAGTTACTGCTTTCTTTGTGTGTGACTGTACAGTTCATGCTAGCTTTCTGCTCTTTTTTTCTGTTCCAGGGTTGTTTTGATTTGTCTTTGGGACAGGATTTCTTAAAGCCCAGTAAATTAGCCTTGAACTTGCTATGTAGCTAAGGATGACCTTGAACTTCTGATCATCCTGCTTCTACTGTCTAAGTGCTGGGCTTGCAGGTGCATGCTGCCACACTCAGGCCTTGCAGTTCTAGCAATTCAACTCAGGGCTTCATCCATGTTAGCCAAGTACTCTACCAGCTGAATCATAGCTGCTGCTCCAGTTTTTAAAGTTCAAAATTAATAGGCACTTAAATTTTTTGATATTTCATTTATTTTTTTATTTTATTTTATATGTATTGGTTTGCCAGAATGTGTATATGCCTGTACAAAACATGTGTGAGGTGCCCACGGTCCAGAAGAGAGTGTTAGACCTCCCATGAACTAAAGATACAGACAGTTTTGAGCCCTCATATGGGTGTTGGGAATTGAATGCAGATCTCTGGAAGAGCAGCAAGTGTTTTTATCCACAGAGCCGTCTCTCCAACCTTAATTAGGCATTTTATTTGCTACCATACCACTAACCTCTGCTACTGTACCTTTTATTGGTTAGCTCATTTTTTTAGTCACTTTACATCCGGCTCACTCACCCCCTCCCACAATCTTTTCTCCCATCCCCCTCCTCTTCTCCTCTGAGCAGGTGGGCCCCCCTCCCCAGGTATCCTCCTATGTTGGCACATCAAATCTCTGCAAGGCTAGGCACATCCTCCTGAGAGGCCGGACAAGGCAGCCCAGCTAGTAGAACATATCCCATAGACAGGCAACAGTTTTTGGATAGCCCCTGCTCCAGTTGTTCTACACCCACATGAAGACCAAGCTGCATATCTGCTATGTATATGTGGGGAGGCCTAGGTCCAGCCTGTGTATGTTCTTTGGTTGGTAATTAAGTGTCTGAGAGCCCCAAAGGTCCAGGTTAGTTGACTCTGTTGGTCTTCCTGTGGAGTTCCTATCCCCTTTCAGGCCCTCAATCCTTCCTCCTATTCTTCCATAGAGTCCCCAAGCTCCATCCACTGTTTGGCTGTGGGTGTCTGTATCTGTCTGAGTCAGCTGCTAGGTGGAGACTCTCAGAGGACAGCCATGCTAGACTCCTGTTTGCAAGCATAACAGAGTGTCATTAATAATGCCAAGGGTTGGTGCTTGCCCGTGGGATGAGTCTAAAGTTGGACCAGTTATTGGTTGGCCATTTCTCTTGTTCCTCCCTACACCTGATCCTGAATACACCCCCATTCCCTTCCCTATTCCCTCTCCCACCCAGTTCCCTCCTTCTTCCTGCCCCTTATGACTATTTTTTAAAGATTTGTTCATTTACTTATTATGTGTATAGTATACATGCCAAAAGAGGGCATTAGATCTCATTACAGATGATTGTGAGTCACCATTTGGGTGCTGGGAATTGAACTCAGTGCTTCTAGAAGAGCATTCATTGCTCTTAACCATTGGACTGTCTCTCCAGCCCCTCTTATGACTATTTTACTCCCCATTCTAAGTGAGATTCAAGCATCCTCACTTGTGCCTTTCTTGCTTAGCTTCTTAGAGTCTGTGGAATATAGCATGGGCATCCTGTATTTTACGGCTAATATCTATTTATAAGTAAGTACATATCATGCTTGTCCTTTTTGGACTGGGTTACCTCACTCAGGGTAATATTCTCAAGTTCCATCCATTTACCTGTACAGTTCTGATGCCTTTGTTTTTAGTCGCTGTATAGTATTCCATTGTGTAGATATGCCCCATTTTCTTTATCCATTCTTCAATTGAGGGACATCTAGGTTGTTTCCAGTTTCTGGCTATTGTGAATAAAGTTGAGCAAGTGTCTTTGTGAGATGGTGGAACACCTTTTAGGTATATACCCCATTGTGGTGTAGATATAACAATGTTAGTGAGGGTAGTCTATGTGTTTTTTTTTTTCTGTTATTCCCTTACTTGAAAATTGATTTCTCCCTTTGCTCTAGGATAGGATTCATATTTATGCTTTTCTTTCTTTCTTTCTTTCTTTCTTTCTTTCTTTCTTTCTTTCTTTCTTTCTTAAGATTTATTTACTTTGTTTATATGAGTGCACTGTAGCTGTCAGACACACCAGTAGAGGGCATCAGATCCCATTACAGATGGTTGTGAGCCACCATGTGGTTGTTGGGGATTGAACTCAGGACCTCTGAAAGTGCAGTCAGCGCTCTTAACCACTGAGCCATATCTCCAGCCCCCACTTTATTTTCAAGATGCTCAATAGTCTGGCATAGAACTGCCCTTCAACCCTCATTAAAACTCCCATCTAGCCGGGCATGGTGGCACATGCCTTTAATCCCAGCACTTGGGAGGCAGAGGCAGGTGAATTTCTGAGTTCAAGGTCAGCCTGGTCAACAGAGTTCCAGGATAGCCAGGGCTACACAGAGAAACCCTATCTCCAAAAACCAACCAACCAACCAAACAAACAAACAAACAAAACCCTCCCATCTGAAGGCCTTGAGTACCCTCAGAGTCTCCCAGAGATTCCCAAGTCTCTGATTATACTTGCTGAAGTGCTCTGCCTTGCCCCTGTCCTACTGGAATTTCTGCCTTTGACACTTGGTCTATTTCTGTTCTTCTGTAGTTCTTTTTCAGTCACTTCCAGACGTGTATATGTTATTACTTTCTCAAAAATAATTTATTGGTGATTACTACTAATAGAATTTCCATGTTTTATTACTCAGGATTCTCAATTGCAAATTATACAAACCCAACTTGAAAAGAGTTTTAAAAGGATTAGCTTTCTCTTCATTATGATGACTTTGTCCTCAGGAAGTCCTTTTCTTGTGAGATCAAGAACAACCACAAGCAGTTAGCTAATCTGGAGAAAAGACCATGAACTTGCTTTAATCCCACCAGTCTCTTTGCTTGGCCCAGCTTGGGTGGCAAGTCCATTACTGTATTTGATCTGGTCTCTGACCACAGAGCCTTGGAAAACTTTAACTGATGAGCCTGCTTATGAGCTTTCTTTTACCCTTATTGTAGGAAACATGATGTCACCTGATTTACAGATTAGTAATCTTCCAGGTTCATGCTGGAGAAGAAGGGCTCAAATGAAGGGTCATAGGTCAAGCAGAAATGAGACAAACATGTATATTGTTTTAGAATTATTGAATTGCACTTTTGTTTCTCTTCTAAAGATTCTCTATTCAGGGATACAGATATAGCCTCATTTATTAAAGTGCTTACATAACAAGCATGAAGCTTTGTACTTAGTCACGACACCACAAACACACACACACACACACACACACACACACACACACACACACACACACGGTGTTTGGTAATCATGTTAAATTTTGTACTGAAAGCTTCCTTTTTGTACAGTTGTATACCCTTCTGTGTAGCCAGTGGTGCCTTGATCCATGCTCAGTTGAAAGGCACATTTTCATTGAGAGATTGGTTGCCTGGTGTTTTAGAGTGAGAAGTGGTGGGCTCTGGCTTGAGCGTCAGCTCCTTAATAGAAAGTGCACAAGCAATATTGGCCTATACTGTGAATTTTTAAATGAAATCTTTAACATATTAAATCCACTTTATCAAATGTTTTAATAGAAAATTATTTTATTTTACAGATGGATATAGAGCTGAAAGGACAAGTTGTCATTTTAGATGAAGCTCATAACATTGAAGACTGTGCTCGGGAATCAGCAAGCTATAGTGTGACAGAAGTTCAGCTTAGGTTTGCTCGGGATGAGCTTGATAGTTTGATCAACAATAATATAAGGAAGAAAAACCACGAGCCCCTAAGAGATGTGTGCTATAACTTCATCAAGTAAGAATTTTTGTCTGTCAGTGTGTTCATATTGCCTTTGTTTGTTTTTGTTTTGCTTTTTGTTTTTTCAAGACAGGGTTTCTCTGTATAGCCCTGGCTGTCCTGGAACTCACTTTGTAGACCAGGCTGGCCTCGAACTCAGAAATCCACCTGCTTCAGCCTCCCAAGTGCTGGAATTAAAGGCATGTGCCACCACCGTCAGGCTTTAAAGACATGTTTTATTATGTCAGGGTATTTTAAAGTTAGTAAACTTAAGGATGCTGAAGAGATGACTCAGTGGCTTAGAGGTCCTCATACTTGTGCAAGCCAACACTTCAGCCACTAGGCCATCCCTCCCCCCCATCCCCCCAACTACTCCTTGTATTTATATGTAGTTGCATTCCAGTCTGAGAGCTGTGGGGTTGAGAATTGTCCACAGCATCGCTTAAGCCTAAGTCTGGGCCTCTAGTCCTGACCTCGCCATGCAGTATGAGTCTTATAAACAGGTTTTTTGTTTGTTTGTTTGTTTGTTTTTGTTTTTTTGAGACAGAGTTTCTCTGTGTAGCCCTGGCTGTCCTGGAACTCACTTTGTAGACCAGGCTGGCCTCTAACTCAGAAATCCGCCTGCCTCTGCCTCCCAAGTGCTGGGATTAAAGGCGTGTGTTACCACACCCGGCTATTTTTTTTTTTTTTTATACCTGTTAAGATATCTAATATATATTATCTTTAAATCCACAATGAGCTTCCCTTTATCTATTGTCTCCTCATGCTCTACATTCATCTTTCTCATCTAAAGAAAGAGCCTGTCAGCTCCTCAAGTCAAATACTAAGTATTGTCTTGGATCACTGTTTCACCTCATCCTCCAGTTAGTCATTGAGTCCTGCAGGCGCTCCGAGTCATCCTGTGTCCATGGTCTCAGTGTTACCGACACCTTCCTCATATGACTCTGCTTTCGTTCTTTTCTTTCTCTCATAATCCATTCTGTGTGGGAAGTCTGAATCATCCTTTGAACACTTAAAATATTCACTTTCTTTTTTTAAAAAAAAAGATTTTATTTATTTATTTTATATATATGACGAGTACGCTGTAGCTGTCTTCAGACACCCCAGAAGAGGGTTGTGAGCCATCATGTGGTTGCTCGGATTTGAACTCAGGACCTCTGGAAGAGCAGTCAATGCTCTTAATCACTGAGCCTTCTCTCCAGCCCCCACTCACTTTCTTATGTAAAACTTTATTTCAAACTTTGGATAAATCCCAGATTCCTTGTCCTCGTGCTGACCAGTCTGTTTCCAGTTTAATTCTGTAGCCCTGCTTGTACCATTATCTCTCTGCCCACTGTGATTCCCACACTGGCTTTCTTTCAGTACCTCAGGGGAGCAAAGTTTAACTTTGTACCAGCTATTTTTTCTATTTTCAAACATTTTTTTTTTTAAATCCCCTCTGGGACTGGCCACTTTTCTGCATTCAGTTGTTAGAAAATCAGTTCTAGGAGAATCTCACAGACATAAGATTACAGTAATCACCAAGCTGGGATTAGTTTTATTTTCATGTGTCAGTACTCCCCACTGTGCGTTGGGGACCGACCCTACAGCCTCATGGGTTACACAGGCATTACGCCCCAGGCTCTGTCTTCTGCCCTGATATTCCCTTTCTTACGTTTCTATTTGTGTTTCTGACTCCTATTAATAGACTTGGATTTCCAGAGTGAGGACTTTGTTTACTTTGAGTACTGTCGTCACTTTTACCCAGATCTTTGCTATAAAATGACATTCAAGCTTTTATTAAGTGAGTGTGCATATCAACATATATTATTTTCAGGTAATTCTTTTGTTGTAAATGTGTACCATAAATACCTGTTTTGCATTCATTTTATGTGATTTGATATAAACACCTCATACCTGTGAGACTTAGTAAAGCAGTGCAAATCCACAAAAAGCTCACACTTGTTTCTTTCCTAATAAAAACTTACTTCTACTATGTCAATGCTTATTTTACAGTATGAAATGTGCATTTGTGGAGATGTGTTAACCCATGCTTATGTCCTAACAATGTCAATGGATCCATGTATGAGTAACAGTTCTCCACTTCTGCTGAAACAGTACAGCTAAGGATGACACTAGTTAATTGAATTGTTTTGTTTTAATTCCAGTTGGTTAGAAACAAATTCTAAGCATCTTGTAGAAAGGGGTTATGAATCGTCTTGTAAAATATGGAGTGGAAATGAGATGCTCTTAAACTTATACAGGATGGGCATCACCACTGCCACTTTTCCAGTTTTGCAGGTAAGATGCTTTTTCTCTACCCATGACGTTTATTTAGCCAACTAGGTGTCATTTAGGAGTGAGAAAGGCCATAGCATATCCAGTAAAATGTCTAGAATTTTAAAAACTAATAGTTTAAAAATTGTTTTAAATTTTTCTTATTTAAATCTGATAATCTTTAGGTGATGGCATAAATATATTATTTAGTTTGGACAAAGTAAGACTTTAAAGGAGTTATTCCTTTATTCACAGCTAAAAGAAACCAATATTGTAGGACTGTGAAAGGCAACCTGGTCCCTGGTTGAGCACAGGCTTAAAACCCCGGTGACCTTGCAGGGATGGTAGGCGTTTTGCCATGCTCCTGGACAACAGGTCCTGGCCTGAGGCCACAGCTCTCCATAGGTTTGTGACCATCAGGTCACAATGCCCCAAACATCTTCACAGGTAGAGGATGTGAGGTCACTTAGCCTCATGACAGATCTCCATTTTAATGAGGTACCTAAAGGCCTAGAGGCTTAACTCTTCTTCCCAGACATTCTTCCCTGCAAAAGGTGTTTAACCTTGGGCCCACCCTGAGAAACTAGGGTACAATTTTACTCATCGCCACTGTCCGCCATGACAATAAATAGAGTCATAGAATATACTTCTTACAGTTCATAAATCAGCATTAGTGTTAGTGTCACCCAAAGGCAATGGTTTTTCTGACAGCTTAGTCCCCATGTTGTATAGTTCAACTAGGATTTGCCTAGTCACCCACCATTAAGGCATCATACAGATAGATTTGCTGTCCTAAAACATCCTCTATATTGTACTTCTTCATGCCTCCTGTGCCCTTTGACCCTCCTGAAACCCAGACAAGCACTCATCTCCTTGCCTATTCTATAGCTTTGTCTTTTCTAGAATGCCTTGTGATTGGAATCATACTATATATAAATCTTCCCTGTAGCAATACATAGTTAAGTTTCTTGCATGTAGGGTGTATGTGTGCACAAGTGTGAATCTGTCTGCATCTGTGTCTGCAATTGCTGTTGGATAATCAATTGGTGCCCTCCTCCTAGGAAGACTATTTCTTCGCATTTTTCCACAGTTCTTTGTGTAGGATTGAGGCCTTCTGCCCTCTCCTTCTACATTAGCATGCCTATTATCCTGTTCAGTTCTTGTTTAGGCATTCATGTTGGTGAGACTTTATGGGTATGGCCTAGCACATACAATCTCACAGCAAATTCCTGTTTCCCCAATTTTATAGTCTTTTCACATACCCAATGTCTTATACAGTGATCCCTGAGTTAGGTGCAGGAGTTATCTTGTAGATGTATCCTTTGGGATTGGGCTCCATAACTCTGCATTTTGATTCATTGTGGTTTTCTGTGATGGTCTCCGACTGTTGCAAAGA
>LR750145.1:0-100341 GCA_902729485.2 Mus minutoides | reverse complement strand
ATGTTGAGGGATTCTTGGGTCACTGATAGCAGCCTATGCTTACTCTTCAATGCATCTGCTCTTAGTTTTATTTCCTTTTTATTGTTTCTCTAAACTATTTAAATTTTACTTATCAGGTCTGGGTGTGGCTCATTAGAGTTCCTGCCTCGTAGTCTTTTTGTTGTTATTCAGTTTTGTTTTTGAGAAAGTTTTTCTGTGTAGTCTTGGCTGTAAACCAGGCTGGCTTCAAACTTGCAGAGATATACCTGCCTCTGTCTCCTGGGTGCTGGGATGGAAGGCTCTCAATACCATGCCCCGCCCTTACTACTATTCTTGAAGATCTGGATTCATCTACCAAAACAATAGCTAGAAAAATGAATATTAGTAAAATATGTTTATCATATGATAACCTCATTACCAGAGTTATTTCATATATATAATTCAAGCATTTAGGGGGAAAAAAAAACTTTATTCAAATCCATTGGTCCTTTTAAATTTTAGTTCCTTGCTTCTGAAAGGTACTAAAGAGCACACTAGTTGCCTGAAGAAGTTATTCTCCTAAATGCCTTTATTAAAGTATCTGGCTCAGAGGAATATTTGCTAACATGGAAATCCAAACTCTATTGCTGGGCTTGGGTAGGTCAGCTACAGAATGTCTAGTGTGCAGAAAGCCCTGGAGTTCCATTCTAACTACTGTGATAGGTAAAGAGGCAAGACCAGAAATGCAAAGCGATTTGAGTTTTTGCGTTCATGAATACCTGCTTCATTTTGGTTTGTATTAATACTTTGCAAAGGATTTCCCTTCTGTCTCCCCTCTACCCACTTTATGAATAATACAGTAATTTCTTACAGAGACATCTCTCAGCTGTTCTTCAAAAAGAAGAGAAAGCCACATCAATCCATGGTAAAGAGGAGGTAATACAAATGCCTATTATTAGTGCATCAACTCAAATCATGCTCAAAGGACTCTTTATGGTGCTTGACTGTCTCTTTAGAGAAAATAGCAGGTAAGCATATTTTGTTGGGATGTTGTTGTTGTTGTGTTTTGTTTTTAGCCTTTGGTCAGTGTCTTAGTCAGGGTTTCTATTCCTGGACAAAACATCATGACCAAGAAGCAAGTGGGGAGGAAAGGGTTTATTCAGCTTACACTTCCACATTACTGTTCATCACTAAAGGAAGTCGGGACTGGAACTCAAGCAGGTCAGAAAGCAGGAGCTGATGCAGAGGCCATGGAGGGATGTTCCTTACTGGCTTGCTTCCCCTGGCTTGCTCAGCCTGCTCTCTTATAGAACCAAGACTACCAGCCTAGAGATGGCACCACCCACAAGGGGCCTTCCCCGCCTTGACCACTAATTGAGAAAATGCCTTACAGCTGGATCTCATGGAGGCATTTCCCCAACTGAAGCTCCTTTCTCTGTGATAACTCCAGCCTGTGTCAAGTTGACACAAAACTAGCCAGTACAGTCAGTAAGATGTCTCAGCAAGCAAAGGTTGTTTTTTTTTTTTTTTTTTAAATATATATATATAAGCCAGCAACCAGAGTTCCATTCCCAGAGCTACATAAAAGTGGAAGGAGAGAACAAGTTCTACAGGCTGTCTTCTGATCACCACATGCATGCTGTAGCACACATGCACACAATAATAAATGAAAATTTTTTTTATGGTTTTAGAACTTTATTGTAGAAAGGCAGAGATAAAGAGAGAAGGTAAAAAGAGGGAGAGAGAGGCCGGCCATGGCCATGTGGAGGGAGGGGGGAAGGGAGAGAGAGAAGGAGGGCTAGAGAGGAGAGTAAGAAAGGTGAGAGCTTATAGAGAGCATAAATGAAATTTTAAAAAATCAGCTAGATGAGTGTTGTTTTTAACTTAGTAGGGAAATCTTAAATGTTACAGCTATACATATGTATAGACTGTTATTGACAGAGACGTGGATCAATTGAAATGTGTCTTTTTCTCATTAATGAAAATAAATATTGAAATCAGTTAGTAAGTGCACTTAATTAACTCTTCTTTAGCTTGTAGAGTCCTCCAGTGCTAAGTTTAAGCAGTTTCATTTCCTTTTAAGTATAATTAGGATCTGTGTCTATCAGTTCGAAAGTTCTTTTCTTGTGTGTTTTGCTTATTTTTTTCCCCCTTTCCCTTTCTCCTTCTTCTCACTCTGGCCCTGCTCACTCTGCCCCCCCCCCCCCATTCTGGCCCATAGATTCTTTATTCTCATTATGGATGGCTGTGAGCCACCATGTGGTTGCTGGGATTTGAATTCATAACCTCTGCTCTTAACTGCTGAGCCATCTCCCCAGCCCTGTTTTGCTTATTTCTATTTAAGACAGGATGTATGCATCCCAGGCTGGCTTCAAACTCTTTATGCAGCAGAGGATGATCTTGAACTCCTGATTATCCTGCCTTCACCTCCCCAGTGCTGTGATTACAGGCCTGTGTCACTGTGCCAGCCCATCTCTTAAAAGTTATAGTTCTACCGGCTTTCAGGATTTTTGAGTGTTTTGAAAATTATATTATCATGTGAAATATACACAAACCTCCTTAACCAGTGCCATAGACACCCTGCATTTGCAGGCATCATTACCTTTCAACAAGGATCTTACATGCATAAGCAGTTGCTCCCTGTGTTACTGTTGTCTCTTGGTGTCTGACTTACTTCGTTTGGTATAATTTAACAGAGCTTTTCTGTGTAGAGCATATATCAAACTTTGTTCCTTTTTTATGGGTGAATAATATTCTACTACACAAATATGCCACATTTTTTGTTAATCTTGTTTTGGTTAGGTATTTAGGGTTTCTCCCTACTATTTATAATACTGCTATGACTATTTGTGTACAGATAGCTGTTTGAGACTGCTTTCATTTCCTCTGGATGGACACATTTTACCTGGTAGTGGAGCTGAAGATCATGTGACAGTTCCATTTAACTCTGCGAGGAATGCCTTAGTGTTTTGCACAGCAGTTATACTGTTTGACCTTTCATTTAGCAGTGTCTAAGGTTCTGACTGTCCATGTCCTTTCATGCATTCTTTAGTTTTGGGCATTTAAAAAAAAATAGCCATCCTACTGGATATCAAGTGATTCCGCTGAATGGTTTTGATGTGTATTTCCTGATGACTCTCAATCCTGTAACCTTTTTGTGTACCTGTTAGCCAGTTGAAAGTCTTTGTAAAAATAATCTACTTAAAGTCAATTGCCCATTTTTTTTAAGATTTATTTATTTATTATATGTAAGTACACTGTAGCTGTCTTCAGACACTCCAGAAGAGGGCATCTGATCTCATTACGAATGGTTGTGAGCCACCATGTGGTTGCTGTGATTTGAACTCAGGACCTTCGGCAGAGCAGTCATTGCTCTTAACCGCTGAGCCATCTCTCCAGCTCCCAGTTGTCCGTTTTTTTACTTGCTTCTTTTAATTGTTAGTTTGTATAGTTATTATGCAATTGAGATATGAATCCTCTGTGAGATATAATACTCTTGTGGTTCACTTTTACTGTGTTGTGAGTTGTCTTTTTACATCTTGATTGTCTTTTTTTAATATAAGGAAATTATTTTGTTCTGGTTTGGTTTGTTTTTTGTTTTTGTTTTTGGAGAGTTTTTGGTCTCATTGCGTAGCCAAGGCTTTCCTAACTTCGCATTGTCCAGCCTTACCATCCTGTGCCCAGGGTCTGCATATGTGAACCACCCACTTGAGCAGATATTTTTTTAGTTACAAAGTCTTGTTTGCTTAATTCTTTTTAAATGTACCTTACAATTTTATAGTTTGGGGATTTGAGGATATTTATAAAATGCTCTTCACAATTACTGAGTTCCTGATTTGAGCCTAAAGATCTGATTTCTCTATAGATGAACTTAGGGGTGAAATGCCATGAGAGCATAGTTGAGGATGACACATTTTATCAGGAGTAAGCCTGGGCATTTTATAGATTCTTAGGGGCAGAGGCTGGGGATGGGGTCATATATACTCTGGTCCAGTAACCTCATGAAAAGGAACGCAAGATGAACATCCAGTAAGGTGGCTTGGCAGGTGAAGGTGCTACAGGTAAAGGTGAAGGCTGCTGACCCAAGCTTGATCCCTGAAATACACATGGGAGAACTGGTTCTTGCAAGGTGTCCTCTGACCTCTACATGAGGTCATATGCAGATCCTGGAGAAAGCATGCCCACACACATACACAAATAAAAACAAATAAAAAATTAAGTTTTATAATTATTTCCTAACACTTTTTTTCCTCGTTCCAGTCAACCTTGCTCGCTCTGGTCTGCCCTGCTTGCTCCGGCCAGCCCCTCTTGCTCCGGCCAGCCCCTCTTGCTCTGGCCAGCTCCGTTTGGCCCCGCTCACTCCAGCCAGCCATGCTCGTTCCGGCCGGCCCCACTCGCTCTGGTTGGCCCCGCTCGCTCCGGCCAGCCCTGCTTGCTCTCTCCGGTCCAAGGATTTGTTTATTATTATTATTATTATTATTATTATTAGAATTATTATTATTATTATTATTATTCATAAGTACGCTGTAGCTGACTTAAGACGCACCAGAGGAAGGCGTCAGATCTCATTACGGGTGGTTGTAAGCCACCATGTGGTTGCTGGGATTTGAACTCATCACCTTCGGAAGAGCAGTTGGGTGCTCTTACCTGCTGTGCCATCTCACCAGCCCATTTCCTAACACTTTTAAAACTTTGACTAAAATTACCTTATTTCTTCATACAGTAAAATAGCATAACTTGTCTATGACTTTCTTTAACCATAATTCCTATTTTCTACTTAGCAGATATAAGTTAGAAGGCATGAAGTTGAGTTCTGGTTCTGCCATGATTTATTTTACATCATCTTTAAAATGAAATTGGAAAAGTGGCTAATGAAGTTAGCTGATTAGATTTTTAATATTTTTTGTAAGAATTTGTTGAGTTCTGTGATTTCGTGGCTTAATTTACATCAGAATTCCTGAGTTAACTAGTGATGGGGACAGCATTTTCTTCTTGTGGGAAGGCATGGCACTGTTCAGGTTTGAAGTTCCCGGTATGATATGTATCCAGCTTGATCATTATGTTTTATGTTTTGTAGTTCAATTGGTATTGTCTTTCCATTTAGATTTGCAGATGATTATAGAGTTGCTATTCAACAGACTTACTCCTGGACAAATCAGACTGCTATTTTTGATAAAACTGGAATCTTGGCTGTACCAAAAAATAATAAACATTCACGACAGAAAATTGGAGTTAATGCGCTAAACTTTTGGTGCTTAAATCCAGCTGTGGTAAGCTCACCCTGTCCTAAGTGCAACTTGCCTTAACTAGGACCAGAAATTAAATGGCTATGTTTAGCTTTTTAAGAAGATGATCTCATCTGTCTGGTGTTTCCTTGTAGGCCTTTTCAGATATTAATGACAAAGTACGGACCATTGTTCTAACTTCAGGAACACTCTCACCCCTGAAATCCTTTTCATCTGAGCTTGGTGTCACATTTAGCATCCAACTGGAGGCTAACCATGTCATCAGTAACTCCCAGGTAAGCTGTTCTGCTCCACCTTATTGATGCTCTCAGTCTTTTTACCTGAGTGTAATTCCGTATAAATATAAAGACTACCATAAATCCTTATACGCAAAGTCTGATAGGCGATTCCCATGTTAGTTTTAGACTAAAAGAAAATCATGTCAGCTGCTTCACAGACTCACAGGGTCTGTGCAAAGAAGTACTGACGCTGCCCTGAAGCGTTATTGCCTTGGAGTCAATGCCTGCCTCAAATGCCTCCTCTGAGTACAGTTTGGGTTCTCTACAGGATCTCAAGACAAGAAAATATTTGCTTTTGTGTGATAGTTCCTACTTGTAATTATCTGTTTCTCTTTTCTGTTAGACTATGGTATATATATATATATATATATATATATATATATATATATATATATATATATATATATATATAATTCTTTTATTTTTAAGTTATTTTGTGGTTATACCTTTATGAGTTTATGTGTGCTGTGTTCATGAAGATGCCTGCATGGGACAGAAGAGGAATCCCAGGAACTAGAGGTGCAAGCAGTTGTGAGCCAGATCATGTGGGAGCTGAGAACCAAACTCAGGTCCTTTGTAAAAGCAGTACATAGGCTTAATCAGTGAGCCATCCCGCAATCACCATTTTATTTTGTTTGTTTTGTCTAGACATCATCTTTTATGGCCCACACTAACATCAAACTTGCTATGTGGTCAAGGGTGACTCCTGATCTTCCAACAGTCACCTTTCAAATGATGAGCTTGTAGGTTTGAGCTAGTACTTCTGGCTCTGTTTTATGAGTAATTTAATGTTAGCTACTTACTTAACATCATTCTTATATGCCTAACATGGTTCTAGTTCTTTGTGTATGTGTGTGTGTGTGTATATATACACATATATATATATATATATATATATATATATATATATATATATATATATATATGTACATACATACATATATACATATACATACATACATACATACATACAGGCTTACTTGTGGGGACATTGTAGTTGCTTGAAAACACGCTGACATTTGATGGTTGGGGCCCATAATTCTACATGTCTGTAACTAAGAATTTGCTTTCCAATGTGCCAGAATGTGCCTTTGACAAGCATTGCTCTTAGCAGGAGTGAAGTGAGAACACAGGTTCCATATTTCATGCTACCTTGCTTAGAAGCATAAGTAAATGCAGGTTAGCAAATTCAATATGATTTTTTCTCATAAGGTTGCTAGTTTATACTCTAATTATGTTTCACCCTAATGTACACAGTCTATTTATCCTGGATTGTCATTGAATCATAATAATAATGCTTATGGTGTAATTGAATAGTGTCTTTCTTTCTTTCTTTCTTTCTTTCTTTCTTTCTTTCTTTCTTTCTTTCTTTCTTTCTTTCTTATATATTTCTCACCAGAAACAGATCACACCTCTTTCTTTTTTCTTTAAGATTTATTTATTTATTATATGTAAGTACACTGTAGCTGTCTTCAGACACTCCAGAAGAGGGCATCAGATTTCGTTACAGATGGTTGTGAACCACCATGTGGTTGCTGGGATTTGAACTCAGGACCTCTGGAAGAGCAGTCATCTTAACCGCTGAGCCATCGCTCCAGCCCAAGTAGTGTTTCAATATTGTCCATCAGCGTAAAAATTACTCTTAAGTCTCAATTAAAATATCCATGTAGAATAAAATCACCATCTGACCATTTTCAAGTACACAGCTTAATGTTACATATAGTCACTTGTTGCACAATCTCAAGAACTTTTTTGTTTATAAGCAGAATCCTTGTCTTTTTGTGATTGGCATTTTGTTTTGTTTTTTATTTTACTTGGCATAACATTTTGAACATGGTTTGTTAAACTGTAGATGATGTCTTCAGTGTTCATCTGCAGCAGCATGTATCAAATTTTCTTGTTAGGCAACATAATATATCACTCTATGACACCAAAATTTGTTTAGATTTCTGTCTATTGATTTTTCTTAACTTTTTCTTTAGAAAAATTGTAAATTTTAAGGCTGGAGAGATACAGCTCAGCAGTTAAGAGAACTTACTGCTTTTTCAGAGGACCCAGGTTTATTTTCCAGCATCCACCTTGGTTGGTGGTTCACAGGTTCCTATAACTCCAGCTACAAAGGGATCTGATACTCTGGCCTTCATGGAACCTACACATAAACATATATGACATTAAAAATAGTAGGCGTGGTGGTGCACGCCTTTAATCCCAGCACTCGGGAGGCAGAGGTAGGTGGATTTCTGAGTTTGAGGACAGCCAGGGCTACATAGAGAATCCCTGTCTCGAAAAAACAAAAAACAAAAACAAAAACAAAAATACCCCAGAAAAGTTGAAATAATTGTCTTACCATCTTTTGTTTGTTGGTTGTTAGCATTTCATAATGTTTGCCACTCTTCCCTTTCTTCCTTTGTATGTGTGTCTAGATGTCAATGGAGAGGAAATATATTGTCTACAGAGAGTAGGAGGCGGGATGTGTCCTCTCTTACGGGTTGGAGGGAAGAGTATTTCCCAAGGCTGAATAAAGCCATCAGTGAATGAGAGCTCAGTGTCTGTCCCAAGCTGTAGGAGCTCACTTTCTTCTGACCAGTGCCCTCACTTTAACTGCCAACCCCCTTCCAGGATGGCCACACGTCTGTTTTGTTATGTCTGCCAACCCTGTAACTAGGACTTGGATTTGATTTTGACAACTTGCTCTTTCTGGCTGAGGGAGAGAAGACTCCTCCAGACACACCTAAAAACTTTTCAATTGTTTATACTCATCTGGAACCAGTTAATTTTATCACCAAACTTCTTATTCTTCATTTTCACTTTATCCGAAAATGCAAGAAGCAACAGCCAGCATCATCGCTTTCTTGTTTTTCTACAAATTGTCAAAAAATTTATGTATAGAGTTATTCACTTCCTTGTTCCTCCCAGGAGGTGAGTCAGGACTATGCAGTATGTTTATCTCAGTAAGTTCTTTAAATAGTACTTACTTTAGGGTTTTATGCAAACAGTAGTGTCTCTAGTAACTTGAGTTTCATTGAGCTAGTTATCCACCTTCAGACACGACAAGCCCACTAGAGAAATTCATCCTTAAAATTCTGTTTCTCTATAACTACTCCCTACTCCTGGTGTTATAATCTGTGTTGATTGTGGTTTTCTAAAGGGAGAAAATTGCTAAGAATGAATATAAATTTTAAAGGGAGATTTACAAATTGGCTTACTGATATGGTCTAGGTAGTCTGACAATAACCATGTCACACCAAGAGGCTGAGAATCTGTAGTCCACAGGGCTGGATGTCTCCATAGTCCCAATCTGAAGCTGAAGGCCTAGGGAAGTCCTGGAGAACTGCTGGCTTCAGGTCTATATTAGAAGCCCAGAGAACCTCGTTTTAATCAGAGAAGGAATGCCACAGCAACAGCATAGATCAACTTGCCAACAAGTTTGAAACCAAACAGGCAAAAACCATGGGTTTTGTTTTGTTTTGTTTTGTTTTTTTTAAATCTGGGCTGCCAGCAGAAGTTGCCATTCATATTTAGGGTGGGCCTTCCTGCTTCAAATAATCTTGCCAAGCAAGTCCTTCCCTGGAGTGCCCAGCACCTGTATGTTAGTTAATTCCAGATCTAGTCAAGGAGATAACCAAGATTAACCATCACATGTTCAGTTTTTTAAATTGTACATGTGTGCGAGTATTTTTGCCTGGATGTGTAAGTGTGTCCCATTCCTGCAGAGGCCAAAAGAGAACATGGGATCCCTTAGAACTGGAGTTCCAGGTGGTTATATCTTTGTAGTTACTGTGAGGATTATAGTATTATTCAAAAGTTACAGTAATTTGATTTTTGGATCAGTACCAACCTAATTGTACTCAATTAATTAAAGGTATTAAAGAAAATTTCTAGTTTCAATGTAAACTTCTGCTAAGTTTGTTTGATCATCTTTTTCTATAAATCACTCCCAACTAAATATTAATTTTCCTGTTTCATTTAGACATACATAACTCTAATACTAAGATATTCATTTCTAGGTTTGGGTTGGTACTGTTGGCTCAGGCCCTAAGGGTCGGAATCTCTGCGCTACCTTTCAGCATACTGAAACATTTGAGTTCCAGGATGAAGTGGGAATGCTGCTGTTATCTGTGTGCCAGACTGTGAGCCAAGGAGTTCTGTGCTTTTTGCCGTCTTACAAGGTAAGGAATTGTTTATTGTTTTTTGAGGTTGATTTTTTTTTCTCTCTCTCTAAAAAATATATCAGATTACCATGATAAACTTCCTAGGGTGAGAAACAACAGGGTCATTATAATCCCTCCAGTATCGTGTTATTTTATTTATGATGATTGTTGCCTGATTATCTTATTACTGCTTCACTTAAAATTTTAACATAACTTAGGGTAGATAAGACCTTTTTTGTTTTGCTATAAAAATGTTAGTTATATTAGAGGACTGTTCATATGCGATTTTTATTCTTACAGGCAGTTTGTATGCTTTTTGACTTGAGTAAGCGAATCTAAGCGTCCTCTGTGCCCATTATTTTACATCGTGCCTCTGGCCAGAAGTAATTGTGATCCTTTCTCCTCCTCCCCACGTCTTCCTTATGCTGGGTAGGAGGTGGTCAGTCCCAGAGCTTTGTACATGCTAGGCAAATATTGTTCCATTAAGCTACATCCTGGGCTTTCAGCCTTTAAGTCTCTTGATCTTGTCCTCACTGTACAGTTGAACCATGGTGGTTTAAGATAAACTCTTTCAATATCTGCACTTTGGTTGAAAAGTTTGCTCTGTGTATACATAAAGCATTTACTATTAAGGAAGGAGCTCTGTGTTGTGTGTTTGTTTGTTTGTTTGTTTGTTTTTCCTGAAAAAACGGTCTTTGTATCCCTGGCTATCCTGAACTCTGTACCAGGCTAACGTCATACTCACAGAGGTCCGCCTACCTCTGCCTCTCTAACCTGTGAGTAAAGGCATGTGCCACCACACCTGCCACTTTGCCTGCCACCACGCCCAGTTGCTTCTGCCTTTGTTTTCTTGGTTTTCTCTTGCCCATCTCTATTTGCTCAATCATTGATGTTTTTTTCTTTTGTACTGACATGCAGTAATTTCCTTCTTGTTTTGTCTCATGTATATTTTCAGTAACTTTTTAGATTGATTTTATGTGTCTGAATGTGTTGTCTGTATGTGTATCTGTGCATTACACGTGTGCCTGGTGCCCAAGGAGGGCAGAAGAGGGCAGCATCAGTCTTTTGACCACTCTTCTATCATTGGCAGCATGGATGTAGCCCATAACTTATAGAACCCTTTTCTAATAGTGGAAATGACTACACAGAGTAATGTATTCTTTTCCAGCTTTAGTACCACAAAATATCATGTATGGGATGACTTAAACAGCAGAAATGTATTTTCTTTTAGCTTTGGAGGCTTGAAACCCTATATCAGGCAGGTATTGGCCAGTATATTTTATCAGAAATGTCTGTCCTAGCCTTGTGGTAGCTACCCTTTTGCTGGTTCTTACACAGAACTTATCTTGTGCTTTAGTGTCCTTGGTATTTCTTAGTGTTCAAATTTCAGCCTTTTAATATCAGTTAAATTGATCCACCCTGAAGAACTCATTGTGAGTGGCTTAGCAAAGACGCAATCAAATTCTGAGGTCATGGTGATTCGGGCTTCACTGTAGAAACTTACAGAAACAGTGCAGCCCATAACTGAGGAAAAAACCTGGGGGTGATGTTGCAAATATCTTATATTGCAACTATGGTAGGTCATTTTAGGTGCCTTTTGGCAAAACTCACTAAGCTTAATATGAATGTATTTTCTAATGTGTAAATTATATCTTTTTTGGGTTTGTAATTTGACTGTCTTGGAACTTACTCTGTAGACCAGGCTGACCTCAAACTCACAGAGATCCACCTGCCTCTGCCTCCCAAATGCTGATATTAAAACCATGTGCCACTACCACCTGACTTAAATTATATCTTGAGAAAGTTTTTTCAAATTGTAAAATTGTCAGCCCAAATATAACAATGTTATATTGTAAGCTTCATTACAATGTGTTTATCTGGAAGGAATTTAAGGTTTTCTTACCTAGGAGCATGGCATGTTCATATACCTTACTAAAGTTAAATAGTAACAATACAGTGATACCTATCACTTCTCCTTGAAAGTATACAGACTGGGCTGGAGAGACAGCTGAGAGTTTAAGAGCACATGTTATTGCTTTTGCAGAGATGGGAGTTTGGTTCCCAGCAATTATATCCGGTAGCTTACATTCCCCTGTAATTCCAACTCCAGGGAACCTGGCATCCTTTTTTGACCACAGACACCTACAGTCATGTACACATATCCACACATAAATGTTATCAAAAATAAGTCTTAAGAAATTAAGTTTGTTTTAAAAATGTGTATGAACTAATACATCTTATCCTTCATTAAAATAACTAATATCTCAGTATTGATAAATAACAAAAAATAATAACTTTTGATATTAAAATTTATTCATGTAGGTGTAGTACAAAGTGAGCCTTAAAACTGAGACTTGTATACAAGTTGACATGCCTCATTTTCAGGTAGGTCAGTTTTGTAGTTTACACTACCAGCAGTCTCCTACTTCATGAAATGCAGTGTTTTTACAGCACACATTGGAGACAAGCTGGGGTTTAGTGAGCAAAATATGAGGAAGAATTGAAGTCATAGTATTAAAGATTTTTAAATGGCCAGTGTTTTTAATTAGGGATTATAATATCTATCGATGACAGCTTTTCAGAATGTTCTTAACATACCATTAACATACCATGTAACTAACCACCATTCCATAACTGTGACACAATTGGAACACCTAATGAGGCATTATTCTGGTCTTTTATCTTGTGACTCAGTTATAAATCCTGTTTAATCACATGGTGGACAGTGGAGAGGTCGGTAGCTGTGAGGAGATGCTGTATTAGCTTTCCATGGGAGGAAGGAAGGCAGTGGTTGCATCATCCCAGCTGCTCTAGCAGCCCAGCTGCGTCTTTCTACAGACGTGCTGCTGACATGGCTGCTGCTGTTTTCTGTCTTAGCCATATTTAAATTCCCCCTATATTTCTAAGCAATTTTTCCTTACTCTTTTTTAAAAGGTTATTTGACTACCATTAACATTGATACTTTTATCATAAATAGACTCTTTCATGTACTTTCCCTTTATTTCCTGACCACTGAAAATGTCACACATTTTAACATGTAAGACACATGTAAGACTATAGTAAAAATATTAAAATTTTTCAAAGATATAGAACAGGAAGAGGAAGGGCTTAGAGAGAAATGATGGCCCTAGTAAGTGCTTCCCACTTACTTTTAAGAAGACCTTTTGCATTACAAGACTTCACAAGTTAAATACTAATTTCTGGGATACAGCATCTCAGAAGCATGCAGAGATGCCTGGGCTTCTTATGGCCTAGGCAAATTGATATACATCATAAATACAATTTCCAAATAAATAAAAATCAAAGTTAAGCTTATAAATATTGATTAAAATTCAATTGCACTTGTAAATTTTACTTTTTTTTTTTTTGGTTTTTGGAGACAGGGTTTCTCTGTGTAGCCCTGGCTGTCCTGGAACTCACTTTGTAGACCAGGCTGGCCTCGAACTCAGAAATCCGCCTGCCTCTGCCTCCCAAGTGCTGGGATTAAAGGCGTGCGCCACCACGCCCAGCTGTAAATTTTACTTTTAAATACATTTTTTGTGTCATGTAGTTGTACAGTTGGCCCACACTGTGTGCTATTTTCTCTGTGTAGAAAGCTAAATGATATGCTAAAAGTTAATTCATCTTTAGGCTTGTAAAATAAGAATTCAAGAAGCTTTGAGATTTGGGTGTCATATTCATAGCAATGGCTTGTGTTTTAAGCAAAGATATTTTCCTTCTGTCAGGAAAAAAAATATGCTTCATTAACTCATAAACTTAAGCTAATTCCCTAACTACTCGTTTTGATCACTATTAGTTTTTTTTTATCAAAACTTTGAATTTTTTTAAAATATAGAAAGCCTACTAATTACTTTCCCCTTAAATTTTTTTTATATCAATCTCTTGGTACAGTTTGAATGGAAGTGTCTGATACAGGCTCATGTGCTGAGCCCATTTTCCAGTCACTAGGAATAGTTCCAGAGGCCTTTGGGAAGTGGAGCTTAGCTAAAGGAAGGAGGTCATGCTGGGGTGTATGGACAGGAAGCCAGGCAGCCTGTTGAACCATGAGCTAAAAGAAATAGTCCTCCTTTTACACCTTCGCAGGTACTTGAGTCATGGCTTCATAAAAATGACTAATATAGAAAAGTGCTGTCAGAGATCCAGGTCGTTGCTTTGACTGAATCTGATCATGTGGTTCTTTATCTTCTGAAGTTGATTTGTAGGAGACAAATTTGGAAGCAGCTCAATGAGCAATTCCAGAAGGAGCTTAGAAGACCAGAATACCTAATAGAAATAGGCAGAAATGGCTGTAGGACCTCTGTTGGGAATTGGCCTAGAGACCTTTTAAATTGTGTTCAAGATTTTTAAACATTTTTTCACATCCTGAGACTGTCTGATTGTAACAACAATGGAGGAATTAATTTGGTGAAAGAAATTTCAAAACAGAATTGTTTTCAGGCTATGGCATTTTTATTCCTGGGACCTTTAGATAGTAGAAAGATTTGAATAATACTCAGTTTGGTCAGAAAATGAACACATTTAAATTCATGAAAAGAGAGCATGATACTTGGTTCCCACTGTAAACCAGGCTAAAAGTAGCTAGGGTCCAGGAAGTAGAAGTTTCAACTCATCTGAAAAACTTTCTCTTGAGAAGACAGCACACTACTCAAGAAAGAGCTGCCTGAGAAAGCATCTTCCCTGCTAAGCCACACGGCTCCTCAGAGGCCACTGCTCTCATGGTCCTCAGGGGCAGCTACTGCTTGATCTGGCAACAGATACGATACTCGTTTTGAAGGATTACAAAATACAAGAGTGCAGGGTCATTGTAAGAGTCAGTATTGGCTCAGGACACCCCAAGACCAAGTTCTCAGCACAAAGATTTATTTGCCCCAGAGGGACGAAGTGCAGAAATAAAGACAAAGACAGGAGATAGAGGATGAGAGAGAAGAGGAAGGGAATTATGGAGATGGGGTAGAAGTATTTGTCCCAAAATAGGACAAAGGACTGCCTCTGGATAGAGAAGAGACAGACATGGCCTGTAGACAAATGGCAGTTTATAAAGGCACAAGTTTATAAAGAGACTCTTTGTTAGGATGAGGAATTTAATTTTAATTGGGCATGTTAATTAGGTGAGCCAAAGTGGGTTTTTGATTGCTGGACTTAAATACTTTGATAGCAGGAACTTGGTAGGTGGCTTGCAGAAGGAGGAAGTGACAAATAAGGGAATAGACCTTGGTGGCCAGCTTTAGAAATGTCGTTTTCAGCAAGGCAGAAAGAATCAGGAAGATGGCAAGGCCTGCCAGAGCCATATTTACCATGCTCAGGCTAGCTAGAGTCCCTTTGTCATGAAGGCTTCCGTACTTGTTTCTCTTTTTCTTGTGGTGCTGGTAATTGGCCCCAGGCACTTGTGGTAGGCAAGTGTCCAGCGAGGCCCAACTACATCCTTTGAGACAGGTTTTTGCCCAAGTCGGCCTTGAACTTGTGATCCTCTTGCCTTTGCCTCCCAGATGCTAGGATTATAGGCATGAGCCACTATATCTGGCCTCTTCCACCCACCTATCTTTCAAAATAATTCCTGGAAAGTAAGGCAAATGTGAATAAAGTTGGATCCCTTGAACAATCTCTGAGGAGATATATGCAGATAAGAGTGTGGAATCTAAGCTGTAGTGGAAACCCCAGGATTTTAGGAGATTCAAAGAACAAAAATATTTTCCAAAATAGCCATGAATATAACCAGCCCTAGTGGGTGGCCATATCAAGTACAAGACATAGAACTACAAATTTTAACATTTGCCTTGCTAGGAATCATGGTCCTCCTTGAGTCACATTCTTTCTTTCTATGCCCAGATTCCTTCCATTTGTAGTATGAATTTTGACTTAGTATTATGTGTGTTGATAGTATGGAACTTGGCTTTTAAAATTTGTATAAGCACTTGTAGCTAAGAGTTTGACCTGACTCTCAGGGGAAACTGAATTTGAATTTTTGAACAGTGTTGGAACTGTTAAGACTCTGCAGTCCCTTGGGGATGAACTAATTGCATTTTGCATTATGACATAGCCATGAGCCTTTGAGGAATGGGAGAGGAATGTTATGATCCTCGAGTGAAATTCCCCTAAAGGCACATGTCGTGGACAGTTGGTCTCCAGTTGGAGAAGCAATTGTAAGTTTATGAAACATTAGGAGGTGGGGCCTAGTAGGTTCCTCTCTCCCTGTCTCTGTTTCCTTTCAACTCTCATGCCACACATTCCTCTTGCCGTGATGTTCTGCCCGAGTGCATGAGACCAGGCAGACATGGATTAAACCTCCTGAAACTATAAACTATACGCCAAAATAATTCTTCTTTTTAAACCATCCTTTCAGCCTTTTTGATCACAGCTGCACAAAGTAACTAATAGAGTCTTCTTTTAAAATGTTCTTTTACAGTGTAAGTCCTAACCATATAATTCACTTGTTTAAAGTATAGAATTCTGGGCTGGAATGATAGTTTAATGGTTAAAGTGCTTACTGCTCTTTTAAAAGACCTGTGTTCCATTCCCAGCACCTTTATCGGGAGAATATGACTCTATTTGCATGCATGTGGTGCATGTAAACTTATGCAAGCACAAACACATAAATGTAAAAATAAGTCTTTGAGTCTGGAGCTATTGCTCTTGCAGAGGGCCTAGGTTCAGCTTCCAGTACCCACACGGTAGCTCCCAACATTTATAACTCAAGTTCCAGAGGATCTAATACCTTCTTCTGACCTCTATGAACACCAGACACTCACATGGTTCATAGATGTACATGCAGGGAAAACATTCCTACACATAAAAATAAATAGGACTCAATAATTACTAATACATACAGTCACAAAATTGTGAGCCATCACCACTATCGCAAAATATTTTTTCTTACTACAAAAAGAAATTCCCTACAATCATTAGCATATCTAATTTCACTTTCTATTCCCTATAAATACTCTATTTTCTGTCTTAACGGAACTGCCTTCTTTGGCATTTTCATATAAATGTAAATATATAGCATGTGACCTTATATGTTTGGATTCTTGACTTAGCATGTTTGCAGAGTTCTTTGTAGTAGAATGCCAATGTATTTTTAGTGGTTGAATGATGCTTTATTCTTTCAACTTGTTAAGGACTGTAGCTATATAGCACAGTAATAGAGCATTTACCTAGTTTCAATGTATTCAGTTGCTACTTGTTTTCTTTGTTCCTTTTTCCTTCTGTTCCTCCCTTACTATCTTTTGTGCTAACTAGCTATTCTCTAGTGTTCCAGGTAAACTTTTCTTACTATGTTTGTTTGTTTGAGACAGTTTCTCTGGGTAGTACTAGCTAGCTGTCCTAAAACTCAGAGATCCACCTCTCTCTCCCTCCTGAGTGCTGGGATCAAAGGAGGACACCAGCCCTGGCAGGCCAAGTAAACTTTTCTAGTGTGCCATTTCGATTCTCTTGGCTTTGTTTCTTTGTTGTTTGTTTATTTAAGACTTGCTTTCCTTGTGTAATTCTGATCAGTTGCATCTGTCTGTATAGATTGTCTGTTCTTAGGGCAGCCTCTGACTCAGCTTCCCAGATTCTGGGAGAGCAGGCATGTACCCAGTGGGTTTTTTGTTTCTTTGTTTGTTTGTTTGTTTGTTTTATTTTGGGGGTTGTTTGTTTTTTAAGATAGGGTCTTACTATGTATTCCTCTGTCATCCTTGAACTCACTCTGTAGACCAGGCTTGTCTTGAACTCACAGAGATCTGCCTACTTCTGCCTCCCAAATACTGGTACTGAAGGCATATATCTTTGGGTTTTGTTTTGTTTTGTTTTATTAGTGTGTGTGTGTATGTGCGTGTGTTTATGTGTACGCACACTCAGGCACATGTGCATGTGACTGTATCACTTTAAAATTTAATGATATAGTTTATATTAATACTAATTAAATTATTGTCAGTAATGTACAAAGGCTTCAATTCTACTAGCTTTGTTCTGTCCCACTTACTTGTAGATTACTGTTATATGACTAAATTGACTTACACTGCCTATTAAATTTACTTAAGTTCTTATCTGTGCCAGTGCTTTTATACTCTTTTTGTTTTGCTTTGTTTTTGTTGTTGGTTTTTTTTTTTTTGAGGGTTTGAAGGTTTGTTTGTTCGTTCATTTGTTGGTTTTTGAGACAGGTCTCATCATGTAACCCTGAAATTTTTCTCATAGATCATGCTGGCCTCAAATTCTGAGAGATCTACCTGCCTCTGCCTCCTGGCTGCTTTTTAATTCTTATGAGGACTTGAGTTTCTCTATAAAGTCCCTTGATCCAGGGTCCCACATATGTACACTCCCAGGGAACCACTTCCCCAGTCCTAACATGGACTCTTTATTATTTTTTTATTAGATATTTTCTTTATTTACATTTCAAATGCTATCCTGAAAGGTCCCTATACCTCCCCAACCCCCGCCCTGCTCCCCCACCCGCCCACTCCCACTTCTTGGCCCTGGCATTCCCCTGTACTGGGGCATATCAAGTTTGTAAGACCAAGGGGCCTCTCTTCCCAGCTACATATGCATCTACTAACATGGACTCTGAAGAGTCAGTCTTGTGGCAGTAGTTCAGAGCTGTTACACTGGAGCCCAGTTGCCGTGTTGGGCTTAGGGAACGCAGACTTAGGGAAGAGGAGTATCATCTGACCTTTCTTTGTGTCATTTTCTTGGACCATGATCCTGTGCTATAACCTTCCAAGTGTTTCAGTGTTCTTCACTAATCTCATTAGATGACACAGGAAGTCTGGAGGAAGCTGGACTTGAGGTAATTTTCCCTCCCTCATGCTTGGTGAAGCGCTTATAAAGTCTTCCTTACTAGTGCACCACCCTTAGTTTTGGGGGATGCTTTGAGCCTATTTTAAAATGGTTACTTTCCCTTTTTCTTGCCAGGAACAGGAAGGTTTTTCTTGGCTCTTTATTTTCAGAGCTGTGGGGTTCCTGGAAGGAATAGCTTCAAGAATGAGAGAGCCTTCCCAGACTCTAGCCCCAGAGCTTCTTGCTTTCAGTCTACATTTGTCTCCAGCAGTTTCTCACAATCATCTTTCAGTTGTTCCTGTCAGCTTATGGTTTTAGTTTAGTGCCTACTAAATACAGCTCAGTGGCAGTTCTCTGTATGTGCCTTTTGCTTAGTTCCAGGATGTCAACTAGCTCTGGGCCCTTATTTCTCAATTGGTATCCACTAAAAATTACTGATTTTTGATTTGTTCAGCTTTTTTCTTACAAGGCAGGCGATGATGACTTCCAAGTTTTTTTATATATTGGAGCTGAACCTATAAATCCCAATTTTATCTTTGGGAAAAATACATTTTTTTCAGTTGAGTTTTATAATGTTCTTATAGTTTACTTGAAAGATCAGAGTGCACTTCCACAGTCACACAGCACAGTGATTGAATTTATCAAATGTACTGTCTGTTCAATGGAGATTAACACTGACCATGTAACAGACAAAGAATGTCTGTATTAAAATTTCCTCCAGAGCAATATTAGGGACCAGATTGAAATATAAAAAGATGAATCATATTGGTTTCTTGTTGTTTCAGAGCAAACGGCCACTAGCTTAGTGCTTTAAAACAGTGTACATTGTCTCTGAGTCAGGGGTCTGGGCATGGCATGGCTATTTTCTTCTTCACTAAGAAGAAAAGTCTATGTATCAGAGGTCAACTGGAGCAGCAGCCTCAAGAGTTTTGATTGTTGGAACAATATCACAAGGCTTAATCTTTCAATGTAGAAATGATGTGGAATAAGTGTTCATTGCTATGAGAGTGATTGGTAATGAGAGTGATTTTGAGGTGTTAGATAACAAAAGCTAACAGGACAATAGCTCTCCATAAATGTTTTTCACACATGAATGGGCAGATACGCCATGGTGTGTATACCATGTCTCTCTTTGTCTTGCTTTGTCTGACAGTCTTCATTTGTGGCCCAGGATGTTTTGCTCAGCAGGCAGTTCATGCAGCCTGGTTTCTTGCTCATCCTGCTGCAGCCACCACAGTGCCGAGATTTCAGGCCCACACCACCACACAAGGCCCATTTGAAATGAGAGATATTTTACAACTACAAAGTAAAATTCTCTGTAGTTCACATCATCAATCAGTATATCTTAATTCTATATACTAATAGTTATTCTATTCTAAGAAAGAACTTTTAATATTTTAATTGGATTTCTTTGAAATATTGAACTATTTATACAGAGAACTGTGTTTATACTACTTTCTGAAAGTTCTAATTTTATATCTTTCTTTTCAATTTTTTGAGGAAATAATTTTTGGTTGCATACTTTGGAGTTTGCTAAGCCCTGTTAAAGATTCAAATTTGTATTACTGGGCATGGTAGCACATGCCTTTAATCCCAGCATTTGAGAGGCGGAGACAGGTGGAGTCTGAGTTGTACACCAGTGTGGTCTATATACCAAGCTCTAGGGACAGCCAGGAATACATAGAGAAACCCTGCATCATGAAAAACAAAGATTCAAACACGAGCCAGTTACCGACTCTGTAAGACGTCTGTGTTGTTGCACCTGGTAAGGGAGATTCAGGAGATTCCCACGTGTGGATGTGGGGACATGTTACTCAGGGTTTTGCTATCATGCTGATATCTAAGAGAAACTATTAGAAGGAGGTAAGATTTATTTGTGTTCATGGTTTCAGAGGGTTCAGTTCATAGTTGGCCTTCTGCATTGTCTTGGGGGGGAGTGTCTCTGGATGTGTAGAAACAGAAAAAGTTGTAGCAGAGGAAGCAAAGAAGAAATGTTAGGGTTGTCATGGTTGGCTGTCTCCTTCTTGGTATCCGTCTAGGCACCTAGTCTATTAGATGGTATGACCCATATTTAGGGTCATAGTTATCACCTTAGTTATGACTCTGTAAGTACCCTCACAGACGTGCCAAAAGGTATGCTTTACTAATCTAAGCATCTTGTGGGCATCTTGGAGAATAGGGAGGATAGCAACAGAAGAGTCACAGGAAGTGCTTTTAATTTAAAAAATTATTTATTATGTGTTTTTGTGTATATACACATATGCATGATATGTATGTATGGGTACATACACCACAGCATACATGTGGAGTTCAAAGGCTAACTTTTGTAGAGCCATTTTTCTCTTTCCCCTCTACATGAGTTCTGGAGATCATACTCGGGTTACCGGGCTTATACCAAAGTGTCTTTATCTAGTCTGCCATCTCTCTAACCCAGAGATTTATAGATTTTTGTTTTGTTTTATTTTATTTATTTATTTTTTAATGGAGTTTCTCTATGTAGTCCCTGTTGTTCTGGAATTCACTCTGTAGACCAGACTGTCCTTGAACTCAGAGATCTAATACCTACCTCTGCCTTCTGAGGGCTGAGATTAAAGGTGTGTACCACCGCTACTCTGTCCACGGAACTTTTTTTTTTTTTTTGGTGGGTTTTTTTTTTTTTTTTTCTGAGACAGGGTTTCTCTGTATAGCCCTGGCTGTCCTGGAACTCACTTTGTAGACCAGGCTGGCCTCGAACTCAGAAATCTGCCTGCCTCTGCCTCCCAAGATTAAAGGCGTGCGCCACCATGCCCGGCTAACATTTTTTATAGTTACAGTTTTCTTAGATTTTGTGAACAGAAGATGGGAATACTGGAAAGGAGACTCAGATTTTCATAAAAGAAACAGAGAAGGAAATCTAAAGCTTTCAAAGCAGATGTTTCAATGGTAAATTTTTTTCCCTGTATTCTAAGATGGATTACTTGTGTAAGAGTTAAGGTAAGGGCATTACTTTAAATTCTTCCCCTCCCCATTTCTTTTAGAGCTTGCCAAAGTTACTAGAAATTGCAAGTTTTGTGAAGAATGTCATTCTTCCTCCAAGATAAATTTGATTTGACTCTATTGTTTAACTTGGTAGTACTGCCTTTGAATTCACTGAGAAATCATTTTTTAGGGACTGAGTGGGCTGGAGACTTTAAACTCTTTTTATAGATGGAAGGATTCCATTGAATAATTTTGAAAAGAAATTTTATGGTGCCAAAAGAAGCTTGGATCTTTTTCTTTTTGTTACAGACTTTGATGTTCCTTTACATTTTTATGACTACGTTAGTTGCATGACCCGTTTTCCTTGAATATCTTTTCATTTACCATTGAATGTTAGATAAAGAATAAAGTGCAGTTTCTCTGTTCAGTCTTTATTAAGAGTTTTTATAAGTATTATTTTGGGTTAAGTTTTTACATTGAGAAATTTGCAATGCTACTTGTTTGATGTTTGTCATTTTTAAGCTAATCTAAAGGAGAAACTAAATCACTACATCCAAGTTTCATTATTTTTATTTGGATGTTTGAAATTTCTGTAGCTAGAACACTACTACTTCTATGTTAAGTAGAAGAAATATGTATGGTGTTGGGACCTTAAGGTTGTGATATGGTGATTGTACAATTAGAGGGTAGGCAAATATAGTTGTTGAACTCATCTGCTACCTAACCATAGATTTTGCACGCTTGTTCTTTGCTCTAGTCACTAGAAAATATTTGGGGAACACATATCACATTTTGGTAGATAATTCAGATAACCTGGTGTTTTAGTTAGGGTTTCCATTGCTGTAAAGAGATACCATGACCAAAGCAACTCTTATAAAGGAAAACATTTAATTGAGGCTAACTTACAGATTCTGAGGTTCAGTCTATTATTATCATGTCAGGAAGCATGGCAGCATCTAGGCAGGCGTGCCACTGAAGGAGCTGAGATTCTACATCTTGTCCTGAAGACAAACGTTAGAAAACTGATTTCCAGGTATCTAGGAAAAAAATCTCAAAGCCACTTCCTCCAACAAGACCACACCTCCTAATAGTGCCACTCCCTGGACCAAGCATATTCAAACCACCACACTTGGTTTAGGAGTGGCCACAGGTCCTCCAAGGTTGAACCTTTGTTCCTGGCACTTCTCATCCAGGCTGCTTGGAACTTCACTAAAACTTTATGACACCCAGGATCTCATCTCCCCACCTACTGAAGCTCTGGTTGTATGCTGTCCCCAGCCTGAATCTGACCTGCTCTCCGCCCAGACTTTCAACCAAGACTCTGAAGCAGGAACCAAGTCCTAGGTTCCTCACTCTGATCCTATGACTCTTATCTCCCATCCCCCAGGTCCCTTCCCTGAGGGTTGTCTCACCATTCTGGGTCTATTGATGATCTCCAGTTGTTTGCTTGATTTCTTTCCCTCTTCTACTTTTCTCTTTCTCAAATTCTTGTTTCTTTCCCCTCATCTTTTAAATTTTCTTCTCTTGTTTCCTTTCCTTCCTCTTCATTTCCTCTTTATTTCTCTTTGTTTTGTTGCTGGTATTGCTATTGGTTACATATTTTGATTATTAAGCTGTTAATGAATATAACTTTTTCCTTCCAAATCTATGAGCTGTCTCTTCAGTCAGTAAAAAGTTCCTTTGTTTCCTTCCATTCATTTTAATAAATTATTGTTAGCATATAGAAACACTGCAGATGTTTTTCTTTCATTGTGTGTATGAAGACTTTGTACATGTTAGGCAGTTGAATTCATTTGTACTCAAGATAATTATTGGTGTGTATTTGCGTTGTATCATTGTGGTGAAATACCCGAGAGACTGTTTTAAAGGAGGACATCTGCTTTCAGAAGTGTTTGTCTGTGGTCACTTTGCCAGATTGCTCCTAGGCCTGTGGCAAGGCCTCCTGGCAGAAACACGTGATAGAACGCTGCTCACCTCATAGCATGTAAGAAGCAAAGACAAAGAGAAGGGCTCAGGCCCAGTGTGCTCTTCAAGGTCGTAATAGTAATGACCTACTTGCTTCAGCTAGGCCTTACTGCCTTACATGCTGCCAACTGAGCCTTCAACACCTGAGTTTTTGGGTGACTTGTGAGTTCTAGTAGGTGAGAATCTGCTACTGTCATTTTCTGATTTGTTCTGGTTATTTTGCAGAAACTGAGTCTCTTCTCTTGCTGATATCTTTTATGGCTTACGATTTTCTCTATTTGTATGATGCTCTGCATGCTTCCTCGCCTGCTTTTGATCACATGATATTTTCAGTATTTTTTTGTTACAGTCTTCTAGATTGTAAAATGAAGCTTTTCTCGATTGTCCCTTTAGGCTGCATAGTGTAGGTTTGCAGCGACTCAGCCTAGCGGCCTCTGACAGCAGTCACTTAGGAAATGCTGCAGTATTTGGTTCTCACTCATTTGATTTTCTTCACCTATAGCCTTGTGTTATTTCTCACAATGTAACTGAACTGTTTTATTCTAATTAACATTAGTTCTTGTCTTTGTACAGGACTGTAGATAAGTAGCTGATTTTTTTTTTAGCCTCAACTTAATCTCCTCACAAAATCAAACATGCAGTTCATTTTTGTGCGAATAAATTTATTCATCTAGATTTTATCCAACATTTTCTAAGCCATCACTTCTTAAAATAACAAAAATGGTCAAATATATACATTTTATTCATATGTTTACTGCATATATAGATGATTCAACAAAAGTTCAGAATCCATTTTTCAAAGAGTCAAGTTTCTTCCATGCATGAATAGCTATAGGTTCTAGGTTTCTGTTCAAGAAATTTCAACTAAATTGTTCCAAGAAATATGAGTTACTTCTTAAATATTATTTGTTTTTTAAGTTCACATTATAAATATTATGCTTTGATTCATATCTGTGAAAGAGTATAAAATCAGTTGTTCTTAGAAGTACAGTTCTAACATCTTCAGACTCTTTGGTCTTTTAATGCATTAATAAGAAGAATACTTTTTTTTTCCAGACTATTTCAGGATCTTTGTTTCTGTTTAGATTGCCAAAAACTGCAGAGAATCTTATATTCACTTCAGGGTACTATTTGCTCATATTCTTTCTCCAAGTGTACTACTGACTGTATGAGCATTCATCAATATTTAATCCTGAAATGTTGAAGTAAAAAATCCTGAGTCAAATATAACCACATGGAGAGATGCTTACATAAAAATGACTGGAGCCTTTTTATATTTCACATTTGAATACTGAAAAATTAAGGCTGTACTCATTTTATAGTAACTAAACATTTTTATTGAGAAACACTAAGTTTTCATTTTTTTTTAAAGATTTATTTTATTTATTATATGTAAACACACTGTAGCTGTCTTCAGACACTCCAGAAGAGGGCGCCAGATCTCGTTACAGATGGTTGTGAGCCACCATGTGGATGCTGGGATTTGAACTTATCACCTTCGGAAGAGCAGTCGGGTGCTCTTACCCGCTGAGCCATCTCACCAGCCCCAAGTTTTCATTTTTATTAGTATTTAAAATACTCTTATTTCTAACATACCACCCATAAAAATATATCAACTAAAAAAAAGAAAATAAATATTTCTCATATATTAATACCTCTCAAAATGAGTGTCAAAGAATCATCTTCTGATGGAAAAATATGATTATATTTTACCTTTGAAACAAATGATATGAATAGGATTATGTGAAATAGTTTATTTAGGCAGGACCATTAAATGCATTAGGACTTGAGTACTGGCTATTAAAGTGAGTCCATGGCAATACAGGGAGAGAAACACAGGCCAAAAAACATCTCCAAAGAGTTGGGATTGTAACAATACCAGTAACGAGGGCAAAGAGGTCTTAATGCAATTTGCACTTTCTAAAGTTTCAAAAAGAGACTCTGCGTTAGTGCGTTATTAATGTACTGAACATCTGGTGCTGCATAAAAGCTATGGACGTTGAACAAATACAGGATTCTAACTTATTGCCCCCCTAGTGGCATACTGGTTTTTAAGAAGCTTGAAAAAGTGAAATGACAATGTCCAGATAAGACACAGGCATTCCAAAGTATTCTTTTAATTTGTGAGATGTGACTTTTCAAAAACTCGCCTCGAATGCTAATGAATCCAAGCAATGTGAACACCAGTTGGTAAACTAAATTGTCTCTATCATTGTGTCAGCTAGTCTCTGTATGTGACTAGTATTTACTTTTTATGATCTATAAAAATAACTCAGAAATACCCTGTGGTTTTTTTTTTTTTTTTCCTCTGTGTAGTGGGCTTGAAAAAGCGAGAGACAGGTCTGAGTAGTTTCCTTTAAGCTGTTTGAGAGAGTGAACAACTGAATTGTGTGTCCAGTCCGCAAGAGGGACTCACTTGAGCTGTGCACATGTGTTCTTTGGGTGTCACCTGCAATGAGAACACAAAAGCGTAGACCTAAGGATTTGCTTAGTGAAACTGAAAATGAGGAAGAGAGAGAGAGTGATTGGGGGAGAAGATAGGAAAGGGGGAAGGAGTGAAAGAAGGAAGGTAAAAGGCTAATGCGGCTCATGACAGAAACCTCCAACTTCTCCTTCCAGCTCTGCTGTCATCTTAATGATCACCTGGATAGTCTTTTGTTGAAGATCTTGGCCTATGCATTTGTAGTTGTGGGGTTTTCTTGTTGTCCTCCTCATTTGGTTGGTTTTTGGTTTTGCCTTTCTTTATTCTCCTTCCTGATCAGTCATTGATTTGAACTTGGTTGATTTATTAGGTTCACCTAAGTTGCTTATTGAGCATTTTCTTTGGGTGACGTGTTGTAGTTACTGGACAATCATTGGCAAGCTAAACAGAAAGAAAGTTTATCACCTTCTTACATTTCCAGGGATGAGGGGGTGAAAGTAAAGTGTAAAGATATTGCTGTGTTAGATAACACCATGGACTGAGTGTGTGTGTGTGTGTGTGTGTGTGTGTGTGTGTGTGTGTGCGTGCATGCTAGCAAACTTCTCCTGTGGCAGCCCTAACCCCAGTGTGCTTACATTTGACATAGGGCAGGCCTCTAAGGATGTACTTAGTCACATGAAGACCTGAGGATGGGACCCTGGTCTCATAGCATTGGTGCCTTTGTACTAAGAGGCACCAGAGAGCTCGTTTTTGTTGTTCAGTTGCTTAGTCCTTTATATTTGTTATAGCAGCTCAAGGGATATAATTATGTAGAAAAGAAATGAGAAAAGAATTCTACAGATATAGAAAGATGGTTTATAATTCTGATTTGGGAGTTTGAGAAGGTGACATTGAATAGAGGTCTGAAGGAGGGAAGAAAGGAAACAGTTTTGATTGCAGGAGGAATGGTCATGTGGAAAGAACCTTGTAGTAGGAAAGGCTAGTGTGCCTGTGGCAGCGTGTGAGATGAATAGAGGACCAGAGATCAGAGAAGGAGCCGCTGTAAGACCACAGTGCAGTAAGGGTTTGGATTTGATTAGAAGTACAATAGGAACCCTTTGGAGGCTTTGATTTGGGTTTTTGTGTTCTATTTGAAGCAGTATCATGTGTCCCAGGATGGCTTTGAACTTTTGTATAGATAAGGATAACCTTGAACTTCAGATGTTCCTGTGCCTCTGCCTCTGAGTACTTAGATTATAGGTGTGCCTCACTATGTCTGGTTTATGCTTTGCTAGGGATAGAACCCCCAACTTTGAGTGTGCTAGACAAGCTCCCTGCCACCAGAGCTCCATGCCCATTCCTACCTTAGTTGTTAAAGGATGTACTGGATCTGTGGGGGGAAAGGGTGACTTCAGAATACATAAGAAGAAACAAGGCAACAATTTAGCAAGATCTAGTGAAACAGAGTGACAGATGATTGATGACTTAGGGACATGGTAGGGGCAAAGCTAATGAGAAATGTTTAAAGCCTAGATATCATTCTAAGGTGATTCTAGCAGGATTTGCTGGTGGCTTAAATGTACAGTGATCATAAGAAGGAAGGTTTTCTTTCTTTTTTTTTTTTTTTTGGTTTTTTCGAGACAGGGTTTCTCTGTATAGCCTTGGCTGGCCTGGAACTCACTCTGTAGACCAGGCTGGCCTCGAACTCAGAAATCCGCCTGCCTCTGCCTCCCGAGAGGTTTTCTTTTCTAAGACTTATTTACTTTTATGTGTTTGGATATTTTGTGTGTGTGTGTGTGTGTGTGTGTGTGTGCCTAGTGTCCTAAGAGACCAGAGAAGTGAGTCAGGAATAGGATTCACATGTGGGTCCTGGGAATTGAACATGGGTACTCTAGAAGAGCAACCGGTGCTCTTAACCTTTGAGTGATCCCTCCAGCCCCAATTTTATCTCTTAAAATAGGTATATAGTGGCTAGCAAAATGGCTCAGAGGATAAAGGTGCTTACCGCCCAGCCTGACAACATAAGTTGAATCCTTGGAAGACATGTGGTATAAAGAGAGAACCAACTCATACAGGTTGTCCTCCTACTGCACACATGTACCATGGCACCTGTATGCATGCGTACACAAATGTAAAATCTAACGTTTTTCTTCTTAAATAGGACTTTGTTGTCAGTGTTTAAGTGCTTTAAGTAAACTCATATTATTTACTTTTTTTACACAATGTGTTTAGTTTTATATTCGCCCTTTGGGGTTCATATTTGCTTTGTTTGTTTGTTTGTTTGTTTGTTTGTTTGTTTGTTTGTTTTCCGAGACAGGGTTTCTCTGTGTAGCTCTGGCTGTCCTGGAACTCACTCTGTAGACCAGGCTGGCCTCGAACTCAGAAATCCGCCTGCCTCTGTCTCCCGAGTGCTGGGATTAAAGGCATGCGCCCCCATGCCCGGCTGCTTATGTTTTTTTTTTTAAGATTTTTTTTCTTGTATTTTTTTCTTTATTCATTTAATCAATATTGGTGCTCTTTTTAGAAACCTTCTCTCACTTTTGTTCATTTACTCAACATTTTCTTATCCTCTTTTTTATTTTGGTTCTAGTCTGTATTTTCTTTCCTTTACCTACGTTTTTACTCTGTAGTGCAGTGTCACACACAAGGCTTTGGACATGCTAGGTTAAGTGTCCTACCACTGAGCACAGCACTTTTTAAACTTGCCTCACTTTGTAGCCCAGGCAAGACACTGAACTTGCCATTCTCCTGCCTCAACCTCCCAAGCAGCTGAAATTGCAGACCTGCACCATTGGGTTGTATTTCTCTTAATGCAGACGTTTGTGTCATTCTGAACACTTCTTCCCGAGTACCCTGTTGTGTTCCTTACTTTTGCTATGCTGTGTTTCATTTTTGTTGATTTCAATATAATTTCATAATTTTCTTTTTAATTTCTTCTTTTGACTCATGCTCACTGTTAGGAAGTATATTGTTTAATTTCTACATCTTCCTAAATTCCTTAGTTTTCTGTTGAATTCCAGTTTCATTCTTTTGTGATTGGAAAAAAGACGTGATGTTTTAATCTTGTTACATTTTGTGTGTGTGTGTGTGTGTGTGTGTGTGTGTGTGTGTGAAGGCCTGAGGGCAGTGCTAAGGAATCTGCTCTTTCTCTCTACCATGCAATGGAATCCAAGTCCTCAGGTTCAAAGGCAAGCGCCTTTATCTGCTGAGCCGCCTTTCTGGCTCTGGTTAAATTAGTTAAGATTTTCATTAGGACCTGACACGTAATGAATATGTACATTTCAGAATATATGTGTCTCTTAAGCTTTCCAGACTGTGGGGTTGTTCAGGTTTGCTACTTCCTTACTGATCTCTGACTGCATTCTCTTCTGTCTGGATATCTTATGATTTTTTAAAGCTTGGGTATTTCAATCTCCTGCTAATATTGTATTGGAATATGTTGTCAGTATTCACTTGAAATACTTGGGCCTTCTTACACAAGCTTATATAAATGTGTACCTGTTGCATTTCCTTGGGAATTTGGCCTTTTAGCCTTACAGATGCCTTTCTTTTATCTCTGTGATTGCTTTTAACTTATCTGTTTAGTTTGGTGTAGATTATGTTAATGCTTATTAGGAGTATCTTTTTCCAGTCTTTCACTTTGATCCTGTTTTTAACCTTAAGTCCAAAGAACAGATAAAGCGAGATGCTAGTACGATTTTTCTCATTTTCTGGCTCTCACCGTCTTTCTTCCTCTTCCTCTTCCCTCTTCTTAGTTCCTGCACCTCCTCAAAAAACAAAAACAAAAGACAGTGCAATAACTTCTTTGTTGTGTTTAGATGGTTAAAAAAAAATCCTTCAGTTAAACTAAAGCAAATTTGAGTGCTATTTTCTTTTAAAGATGATTTTATATAGTGTTTGTGTATGATGTTATGTACTCTGTGTGTATATGTTATATGTATGTATGTATGAGTGTGAAGTGCTGTATTGTCTAAATATGTGCATGTGGTGTGCTGATTTATTCTGTGTTTGATGTGTGTGTGTGTGCATTTATGTGGGTAATGCAGTATGTGTATGTTATGTACACTGCATGCATATACCACAGTAAGTGTATATGGAGATGAGCATCCGTTCTCTCCTCCTGTCCTACTGCTGGGGCTTGGGTTCAGGCAGTCAGGCTTGCACAGGAAGCTCTTTACCCTCTCAGTGGGCTCACCAGCTCAAGAGTAATTTCTGCTGAAGGTAAATAGTGTGCTCCAGTTATAACACTTTCACCAGCAATAAAGCTTTAAAGCATCAATGCAAACTGGAGAAATGAGATCTGTGTTTGCTGTGCGCTGTTCTCCTTTTGCCCTCACTGAGTCTCGGAGTTATAGACTTAGTTATGTAATTAGCGTACGCTGGCAGTTTTGTCTAAAATCAAATGCAATCAGTAAACTATGATATGTCGGTGAGCTCAGTGGCTTATTTTTCAGACAAGTCTTTAACACCACTCTCTTGTTCTGTTTTGTGGTACAAGAGGTTGGACGTTGGATCTTGGAACATGGCAGGCAAATGCTCTGCCTCTGAGCCTTATCCCCAATCCCTTTCTTACTTTCTAATTTTTTTAAAGATTTATTTATTTTATACATAATTCTCTGCCTGCATGTCAGAAGAGAGTACCAGATCTCATTATAGATGGTTGTGAGCCACCATGTGGTTCTGGGATCCTTTCTTAACTTTTTAGTTTGAGACAGGGATGTACTAAGTTGCCCTATGTGCCTTCTGACATAACTGTGCATCATGTATAATGTCTTAGCTGAGTAGAGTGAGTTTGGTCAAGATATTGGAACACTTACGACCTGAAGTTTGGTAATAGTTGTTATCTCTGAGTCAAGAAATCAATGATGAGCCGAGCGTGGTGGCGCACCCCTTTAATCCCAGCACTCGGGAGGCAGAGGCAGGTGGATTTCTGAGTTCGAGGCCAGACTGGTCTACAGAGTGAGTTCCAGGACAGCCAGGGCTATACAGAGAGAAACCCTGTCTCGAAAAACCAAAAAAAAAAAAAAAAAAAAAAAAAAAAAAAAAAAAAAAAAGAAGAAAAAAAGAAATCAATGATGAAATATTATCTTTATTTTCAAATTCAAAGAAAATGGTATGTTACCGTATTAAATTCCATTAAGTGTCAGCAGCCATAGAAACCTATCAGACGTTTCCTATGATTCTGTTTCCTCAAGAGACGATATTTTTATCGAGCTCTACGCTAGCTCCTAAGCAGAAAAAGTTAAGTAATTTAATGCTGTTCTGTACTTCATTGATTTTTTTTTTTTAAATATTAATCTTTTCCCACCAAAGACCCAGTTTGACCCCTCCATATACACTGTTTCTCTGGATTTGTTAAGAGGGTTTTTCTACTGTCTAACTCTGAACACAGATTTTTATTTCAAAACAGTACATATTCAAAAATTAAATTCTAGCAGCTTATTTGTGAGACATTTCAAATAGGAAATGCTTAATGAAAGTCCTATAATTTTTAACATAATGAATTTAAGTTATTGATCAATGCTCATCATTGAGTAAATAGCAGTAATAGGAAATTTGGTTTATATTCATTTAAATTTTACTTATAAAAACAAATTATCTCATGAAAATCGATGAAGTTTTGTTTGCTAGAGAATCTCAGCTGGTTTCTTGAGGCATAGTTAAATTAGAATAACTAGTCTACAGTGCAGTAGAACTCATGACGTTCCAAAGAGGTTGACAACAACTCACTTTAAATTAGTGTCTCTACAACTGGCTTTTGTCCTTTTCATCTACTTAGCTCTTTATTCATTTTTGCTTGTTTGCATTTGCAGTATTTGATTTTCCACCATCTTGACACTAATACCTAGCTCATGTTCAGATTTTTTTTGGGGGGGGGGTTGTTCAAGACAGGGTTTCTCTGTGTAGCCCTGGCTGTCCTGGAACTCACTTTGTAGACCAGGCTGGCCTCGAACTCAGAAATCCGCCTGCCTCTGCCTCCCAAGTGCTGGGATTAAAGGCGTGCGCCACCACGCCTCGCTTTTTTTTTCATGTTCAAATGTTAAGAGTAATGTTTATATAAGTTATTGATGTGTTTCCAAGTATTACTCTTGCTTTGTCACACATCTTAAGCTGTAGATGCTCATATCATTCATATTTAAAGATTATTTATTGTATTCTTCTCTTGTCCAGGTTTTTAAGATTGTTTTAAGGTTAGGTTTTTCACTGGCTGTTATTTATTTTTAATCTAACAATACATTATTAGAATGTGTATTCATTATAATATAGGTAGAATTTGATTTTTTTAAACTTTTTACATTATTTTATTTTTCAGTTTAGATAACTTATTTATTGCTGTGCTAGGAATTAAACTTAGAGAATCACATGTGCTAGCCAACTGTTCTACCACTGGACTATACTTCCTGCCAATACTAAACATTTTTTTAGTGAATATTTTCCTTATTTACATTTCAAATGTTATCATCTTTCCCAGTCCCCCACACATACCCCTAGAAACCCCCTATCCCATTCTTTCTCCCCCTGCTTCTATGAGAGTGCTCCCCCCCCCCACTCCTGCCTCCCTGCCCTGGCATTCCCCTATACTGGGGCATTGAGCCTTCATAGGAAAAAGGGCCTCTCCTCCCATTTATGCCCAACAAGGCCATCCTCTACTACATATGCAGCTGGAGCCATGGGTTCCTCCATGTGTACTCTTTGGTTGGTGATTTAGTCCCCAGGAACTCTGGGGGTGTGTGTGTCTAGTTGATTAATATTGTTGTTCTTCCTTTGGGGTTGCAAACCCTTTCAGCTCCTTCAGTCCTTTTCCTAACTCCTCTATTTGGGTCCCTGTGCTCAGTCCAATGGTTGGCTGCAAGCATCCAACTCTGTATTTGTCAGGCTCTGACATAGCCTCTCAGGAGACAGCTATATCAGGCTCCTGTCAGCAAGCACTTCTTGGCATCCACAATAGTGTCTGGGTTTGGTGACATTTATAGTTTACAAATATAAGTCTTTGTTCAGCTAGACTGCAGAATTAATTTTCTCCATCTCTTTTTAGCTATTAGAGAAATTAAGAGAACGTTGGATTTTCACTGGCCTATGGCATAGTTTGGAGTCAGTGAAGACAGTCATTGCAGAACCCCAAAGAGGAGAAAAAACTAATTTTGATGAATTGCTGCAGGTGTACTATGACGCCATCAAGTTCAAAGGAGAAAAGGGTAATGTGAAATAATTTCATGTCATGGGCCAGCAAAAGGGCTTCTTAATTTATAAAGTAAAGAGAAATTGGTGCTATTAAAAGGTCGTTCATATTACCAGGCAGTGGTGGCGCACGCCTTTAATCTCAGCACTTGGGAGGCAGAGGCAGGCAGATCTCTGAGTTTGAGGTCAGCCTGATCTACAGAATGAGTTCCAAGACAGCCGGGGCTACACAGAGAAACCCTGTTTTGAAAACACCAAAAAAAAAAAAAAAAAAAAAAGTGAATTGTACTTGGGAAATTGTATCTTAAAATCTTAGGTAAAAAGAAAGTAGCTTAAAAAAAAAAGAAATTTATTCTAATATTAAGCCACATTTAACTTTATATTACCTGAACTATTATGTCAAGAAGGGAGGTAGGATACGTGTAAATGCCTTCTTTGTTGACTGAGTAAGATCTGTAGCTTTATACAGTTAATGTAGTTTGTGCTCACATTCCACCATTTAAGATAAACTTAGGAGATTTTGTTTTTGTTTGTTTTTAGCTTTCTTTTGTTTGTGTTGTTTGATATGGTCTTACTATGTAGGCTAGGCTGAACTCACAGAGATCCACCTGCCTCTGCCTCCCTACTTAAACTTAAGTTCTTAAAACCCCAGGAATAGTGGTATTTGGTGGTAATCCCTGCACTCAGAAGAAGTGAAGGGAGGAGGGTGCCCGCCGAGGCCAGCCTGGCTTCTAATGCTGCCTCAGACAACCGAGTAGCAGCCTCAGTTGTCACATTTACAAGAGTTGAATATGAAAGCTAATGGCAGTGATTGAGGAACAGTGCAACAATGAGAGCACTGTCATATGATTGTTCATCAGTTTAAAAAGATCTGCTTTATGGTCTTATGTATATGAGCCTGACTGTATGTGTGTGAACAGGTGGACAAGTGTGCAAGGAGGTCAGAAGAGGGCCTTAGATCCTCTGGAACAGGACTTGTGGGCAGCCGTGAGGTACCATGTGAGGAAGAAACCGAGGCTGAGTCCTCTGCAAGAGCAGCAAGTGTAAATACAGTCAGTGACAAGGTGACAACCAAGTATGGGAGTGTGTACTTTCAGTTCCTGGGGATCAGAGAGGTAGAACTGAGAGTTCAAAGCCAGTATGGTTTACATACTGAGATCCTGTCTCAAAATAAAAAACAAACAAAAACTTCGGGCACAGTGGTACATGCCTGTGATCGGGTACATGCCTGTGATCTCAGCACTCCAGAAGCTGAGGCAGGAAAATTGTTGAAAAGAGGCCAGGTTTATTTTATTTTATTTTATTTTATTTTATTTTATTTTATTTTATTTTATTTTTTGTTTGTTTGTTTGTTTTTACCTTGGGTTTTCTAGACAGGGTTTCTCTGTGTAACAACCCTGGCTGTCCTGGAACTTGCTTTGTACTTTGTAGACCTGGCTGGCCACAAACTCACAGAGTATCTGCCTGCCTCTGTTTCTTTCCCAAGTGCTGAGATGGAAGGTGTGTGCCACCACCTGGCTATAGGGAACTTTAAATGCACAGGTTGTTAATTGACTTGCTAACATTTCCATCTAATTTTTGTTCCTTTATTAAAAGATAATGAGATTTTAAAACCGTGTCTCCTAAAGCAATCCACAGTTGCTTTAAATTATTAAAAGAAATACTATAACAATAATAAGCAATTTAGGAGAATTTTAGTGCACTTTTCAAAATGTTTAATTTCTGTTGCTTAAGATGGAGCCCTTCTCATAGCAGTTTGCCGCGGCAAGGTGAGCGAGGGTCTGGATTTCTCAGATGATAACGCCCGTGCTGTCATAACCGTAGGGATTCCTTTCCCAAATGTGAAGGATCTTCAGGTAAGCCTTGAGAAAGTCTTATCTGCATGCTTTGTGTAGAATCAATTATATGCTTTTCTTGTATCCTTAGATATTCAAAACTCTGGAGAATCTGAGTGGATGGAAATATTTTCGTAGGAAATGTTTTCTTTTAGCATACTGTTTTGTACAGCAATGGTTACTTTGAAAGAGTGGCCTCTATCAGGTACATCAGCATTGTCTGTGAATTTGATGAAAACACAGCAGGGTTTTCTCCCTCCAGTCTCTATCAGGATTTTCTGAGTTAGAATCTGGTCCGGAGAGGCCCACACTTTGTGTGTCATCAGCTCTTAGCAGGACATTCACAGGATCCCTGAAGGGTTCCGAGGTCCTTTCTATATCTCGCTCTCTAGTCCCTTGCCTTGTAGAACTCAGTTTCAGCTGCTCAAATTTCTTCCAGTCTCTTCCACTTGAGCTCAGTAGGACTGGCCTTGTACTTCAGAGCACGTGTGCTGCAGGCAGAGAACTGGTCAGCCGGGGAGGGGGCGGGTGCTGGGAAGCGTGAGCACCACCTAATGAATCCCCCAGTCTGCTAAGCAAGGCTTGTGTTGTTTAGCATCGATGCCCTGAAAATGTTGGCTTTGTTTTGCTCAAATTTTACTCTTGGTTTAAGTAGAGGAGTCATTTCTAAAGCACTTATTTCATCTAGACCAGTTGTACTCAACCCGTTTGGGTCACAGTCCCTTTGACAAGCCTCTATCTCCAAAAATATTTACATTATGATTCATAACAGTAGCAAAATTAAAGTTATGAAATAGCAACAAAAGTAATCCTATGATTGGGATCAGCATAACATGAGGAACTGTATTAAAGGGCCGTAGCATTGGGAAGCTTGAGGACCACTGAGCTAGAGCAAGGTTTCGCTTCATTACCACTCTTTGCTTCCTAAGCTTTATCCTGAGTTTAGTAGTGAGTACTGAGAGGATGTATTAGGCTTCCCAGAGAATTGGAAGCAATTGATGAAAGAATGTGCATATAAGTGTTCGTGTGTATGCACACATACATAATACATATATGTGTATTCATTCAGTCACCTGATTACAGAAGCTAGCTGAAACGTGTCACAAAGGACACATGCAAGCTGATTGCACGGCTCAGTTCATGGAGCTGAAAGACTTAGAATTACAGATGTTAGTGATGTAGCCCATCCAAGGTCAAAGACCAACTATCTCCCACCCCAGGGATGGCTCATGCAGATTCTGGGGTCCAAAGGCTAAAGGGCTTGCAGTCTGAGATCCAAAGGCAATGGTAACAGAAAATACACCAGCTTCACAAGGACAGCAGAGAAGTTTCTCTCTTCGGTCTTTACTTCTCCTTTGTGGCCCACAGCTGAGCGTCTTCTCCACTGAACTTGCTGACCCACAAACCAGTATCTGGAAATACGGTCAGACACCCAGAAGAAGTAGGTCATGATTTACCTATTTCCTAGACATCCCTCAAATTAATCAAGTTAACATCCAAAAATAACACCTCAGTTGGCATTATCATCTATCTGGGAGGGTTTCTTTTGTTTTTACAGGCATTTGAAGGTGCTAGCAATGTGAGAACAAGACATGGCGTTTCCTAGCCACTGAGCTGGCACACTGAGTATGGTCTATATCCTTACTCCCAGGTTACAGCCAATTAAGATATCATGCCACAATAACAGTGCTTTCAGTAGCATAGTTATCTTCAATATTGTTAATATGTTAGTAAACACTATAAACTATATACTACTTCTCTAAGAGAGAGAGATTTTGGGGTAACATCAACAATAAATAAGCAATAATTCTTTCATCAGCTTCTAGTCTTCCCAAACTCTGAATTTCAAATTTTCTACTTCTTTGGGGGGATATGTCATACAGTGACTCACAATCTAATCCTTCCAGAGTTTGCTGACCATGACAGCTTCTACTGACTGACCTCCTGCCACTGTGCTAGGCTGTGTCTGCTAGTCTGAAATGGCTGGTACTGCCCAGACACTTGCTGTGGCAGTGACGTGTGCTGTGGAACACCCTGTGTTCACCATCAACAGCTTTTAAACTGAATTTTGCAGAAGTACAGCACTGCTGTTGGTCTAATGTTGTGATTGCCTGGTGTTCTATGCATGTCCTGTCGTTTTACCCTGGCCCTGCAGTATTTTATAAGTGTACTTTGTTACATGTGGACAATCTTTCATCTCACATACTACATATTCTTTTAGCATCTTAAATATACTTCCCCTTAAACTGATTCTTTTCATTTTTGCTTATATCCTTACTAAGTTTTAGACACTCAACACATTTTTCAGAAATGGAAAAGATGACAAACTTCCTGGCTAATATTAGGCTATGTTAAGTATTATACTTACAAAGTAAGGAAGTCCAAAAGTATTCATGTCAGACTTAAAATACTCATTCATTACCTTTAAGATGAGAAATTATCGGGGGCTGGAGCTCAGCAGTTAAGAGCACTGACTGCTCTTCCAGAGGTCCTGACTTCAACTCCCAGCAACAACACGGTGACTCATGACCATCTCTAATGGGATCTGATGCCCTTTTATGGTGTGTGTGAAGAGAGTGACAGTGTACTCATATACATAAAATAAATAAATCTTTTAAAAAAGAGAGATTATCAAAAGATACTTTATCCTTTCCCATAATTTTAGTAAAAAAATGTTTCAAAAATGGTGAGCATAAAAGTATTTGTTGTATTATTTTTTGCTAACTTTTCAAAAAATATTTATTTGTTTGTTTGTTTGTTTGTTTGTTTATTTATTTTAGCATGACCCTAGCCAGTTCTGAGGCTGGGGTGGGTTTATTTTTTCCCAATCTGCTTTTATTTCTTTTCTTTTTTTTGGTAGAACATGATTTTAATATTTTCAACTGTTAATATTCAACACACAGAATAATTATTTTAAGATATATTTTGTTATGTCTCCCTTTCATTTCTGATTTTATTAATTTGGATACTGTCTCTGTGTCCTTTGGTTAGTCTGGCTAAAGGTTTATCTAGTTGATTTTCTCAAAGAACCAGCTTCTGGCTTAACTTGATTCTTTATATAGGTTTTTTTTGTTTTGTTTTGTTTTTGTTTCTATTTGGTTGATTTCAGCCCTGGGTTTGATTATTTCCTGCTGTATACTCCTCTTGGGTGTATTTGCTTTCTTTTTGTTCTAGAGCTTTTAGGTGTGCTGTCAAACTGTTAGTGTAAGCTCTCTTAAGTTTCTTTTTGGAGACACTTAGAGCTATGAGTTTTCCTCTTACCACTGATTTCATTGTATTCCATAAGTTTTGGTATGATATGTCCTCATTTCCATTAAATCCATTAAATTCTAAAAAGCCTTTCATTTCTTTCTTTATTTCTTCCTTGACCAAGTTATCATTGAGTAGAGCATTGTTCAGCTTCCATATATATATGTGTGCTTTCCATTATTTTTGTTGTTATTTAAGACCAGTCTTAGTCCTTGATCTGATAGGGTGCATGGGATTATTTCGGTCTTGTATTTGTTGAGGCCTATTTTGTGACCAATTTACATGGTTAATTTTGGAAAAGGTACCATAAGGTGCTGAGAATAAAGTATATTTTGTTTTAGAATGAAATGTTCTATAAATATCTGTTAGATCCATTTGGTTCATAACTTTTATTAGTTTCACTATGTCTCTGTTTAGTTTCTGTTTCCATGATCTGTCCATTGCTGAGAGTGGGGTGTTGAAGTCTCCCACTATTACTGTGTGTGAGGTGCAATGTGTGCTTTGAGCTTTAGTAAAGTTTCTTTTATGAATGTGGGTGCCCTTGCATTTGAAGCAATTGAGAATTGAGAGTTCATCTTGGTAGATTTTTCTTTTGACCAGTATGAGGTGTCCTTCCTTATCTTTTTTTTGATAACTTTTTGTTGAAAGTCAATTTTATTTGATATTAGAATGGCTACTCCAGCTTGTTTCTTGGAACCATTTTCTTGGAAAATTGTTTTCCAACCTTTTATTCTGAGGCAGTATTTGCCTTTGTCACTGAGGTACGTTACCTGTATGCAGCAAAATGCTGGGTCCCGTTTACATATCCAGTCTGTTAGTCTATATTTTTTCGGGGGAGTTGAGTCCATTGATGTTAAGAGATATTAAGAAAAAGTGATTGTTACTTCCTGTTATTTTTGTTGTTAGAGGTGGAATGATGTTTGTGTAGCTATTTTCTTTTGGATTTGTAGAAAGATTATTTTCTTGCTTTTTCTAGGGTGTAGTTTCCCTCCTGGTGTTGGTGTTTTCCATCTATTATCCTTTGTAGGGCTGGATTTATGGGAAAATTGTGTAAATTTGGTTTTGTCATAGAATATTTTGTTTTCTCCATCTATAATAATTGAGAGTTTTTCTGGGTATAGTAGCCTGGGCTGGCATTTGTGTTTTCTTAGGGTCTGTATGACATCTGCCCAGGATCTTTTAAGAAATCTGGTGTAATTCTGATAGGTCTGCCTTTATATGTTACTTGACCTTTTTCCCTTACTGCTTTTAATTTTCTTTGTTTAGTGCATTTTGTGGTTTGATTATTATGTGACAGGAGGAATTTCTTTTCTGGTTCAGCCTATTTGGAGTTCTGTAGGCTTCTTGTATGTTGATGGCTATCTCTTTCTTTAGGTTAGGGAAGTTTTCTTCTATAATTTTGTTGAAGATATGCACTGGCCCTTTAAGATGGGAATCTTTTCTCTCTTCTTACTCTGTAAATCAGCTTTCCATCACTATGATAAACAACGTCCAAGATTAAAACACTTGTTTTACTTACAGTTTGGGAGGTTTCTGTCCATGTTTGCTAGGCCCCAGTGCCTTATGTTTGTGGCTAAGCAGAATGTCATATCAGGAAGGAAGCAAAGAGACACCTCTAGCTATCTTAACTTCTACTAAGCCCACCTCTTAGAGTTTTTTTACAACCTGCCGAAAGTTCCACAAGCCAGGGAGCAAGTCTTTAATATTCTGGCCTTTGGAGGACTTTAATCCAAACAATAGCCTAGCCTTGTTTACTCCTCCCTCCCTCCCTCCCTCCCTCCCTCCCTTTTTGGTATGGTATGGTATATTTGCACAAATGAGTTTGTATGCCCATGTCTGCATATGCAGAACAGACAGGAAGACATCCGGTGTCTTACTCTATTACTCTCCAACTTTTTTTTTTTTTTTTGAGATAGGGTCTTCACTAAACCTGGAGCTCACTGTTTTGGCTATGCTGCTGGCCCCAGAGCTCTCAGGATTCACCTGAGTCTTCAGCATTAGGATAACAGGCATGTATGGTTTTGTGGGGTTGCTAGGCATTCCTGTGCAGGTCTTGCTTGCATAACAAACACCTTTACCATTCTGTCTTAGTTAGGTTTTTCCTTCTGTGAACAGACACCATGACCAAGGCAACTTTTATAAGGACAATATTTAATTGGAACTGGCTTACAAGGTTCATCAAGGTGGGAGCATGGCAGTGTCCAGGCAGGCATGGTTCAGGAGGAGCTGAGAGTTCTACATCTTCATCTGAAGGCTTCTAGGATAAGACTAGCTTCCAGGCAGCTAAGAGGAGGGTCTTAAAGCCCATGCCCACGTGACACACTTACTCCAACAAGGCTATATTTCCAAATAGTGCCACTCCCTGGGCTAGGTGTACTCAAACCACCACATTATCTCCCTAGCTCCAGGAGTATTTCCTTATCAGCAATATCAGGTGTAGAGGAAAGTATGTTTCACATTGTCATTTGTCCTTACCAGTCTTGTGCAACAAATCTAAACCTTAGTGACTTGAAATGATAATTATTTGTTGTATAACACACATCTACAGAGTGTTGTTGACCAGTGCCAGTTATTGGAAAGGATTTATTTGTATGCCACATGGAGTGTAAAAGAAAAACAAAAATTTCATGTTTTGGTGAAATTATGTCAAACTACTCTTGTTTAAGGAAACTGTTAGCAAATCTAAAGCCATGAAAAGTTTGCCACTAATATTTTCTTCTGTTTTTTTATACAAATTTTAAATGTTGGTGTATGATCCTTAGGGAGTAGATTTTTCTATCCAATACAAAATAAAATCCTTTCTTACATCAAAAGTGAGTTCTCTGTAGACAAAAAATTGTGGTAGAAAAAAAATTCATTTATTTGCCATTCTCTGTCTTTCAGTTACAGAGTTTAACCTGTTTATATTTAAAGTGGTTACCCCTGGGAAGGACTTACCATTGGTGGTTGTTCTCGTCCCGTGCTTTTTGTTCTGTAGATCCTTCACTGTTGCCCTTGTGTGTTCAGTTGCTTTGTAGTACACCAAGAGGTTGAAAGTCCTTTATCCAAAGTGCCTAGGACCAAAAGTATTTCATTTTGGAGTGTTTTAAGTTTTAGAATATTTACCGAGTTTACTGTGAGCATCTTTCATCTGAAAATCTGAGATGCCCTGAACACTGAAACTTCTTGTGCTCCATATTAATCACCGTGTATGTTTCAAATTTCAGTCCTCAGACTTCTCCCTCCTTCTTCCTTTTGTGAGTAGGATTCAGTCATTTTGTTAGTGTTTTTGTTGAGAGTTATGACTATAGAGATTTACCTGCCTCTGCCTTCCAACTGGTGGGATTAAAAGCATGTGCCACCATGCCCAGCTATTACTTTTTAATTTTTAAAAATTAAAATATACTTAGACCTTCTTCCTCCAACCCCTCAAATCCCTTTCAAATTCATGGCCTCAATTCTTTAATTATTATTGTTTTATATGTATGAAAATAGGTATGCTAGTGTAACCTGAGTCTCTTTATGAACTTGTATGGACTTGTTTTAGGACAACCACTTAGGATTAGATAACTTTTTTTTTTTTTTTTTAAAAGACAGAGTCTCACTATGTAGCCCTGATGGGCCTGGAAATTTCTATGTAGACCTGACTGCTCTCAGACTCAGAGATCTATTACCTCTGCCTTCTGAGTGCCAGAATTAAAGACTTGTGCCACCTCACCAGCCTTTATTACCTCCTAAACACATACCCAGGGATTCATTCATTGTGTTATTCTGACTGTTTATGTCTGTATAATCTGCCAGATGGTTTGCATTGAAGATGTTGGCTTAGCTGAGTCTTCCTCTCAGGCTTCCATAGGCTGCATTCTCAGCTGTAGTTTGAGATTCACTTCCAAGCTCATTCAGGTTAATTGACAGAATTCAGTGTCTTGTGGCTAGAGACCTGAGATTCCTTAGAACTCAGAAGCCACTTCAGCTTCTTAGAAACTATTCAGTGTCACTTCTGTATAGCTGTCTTGGAGGTCCTCTCCAGCAAGGTCTATAGAGAATGCATTGATGTGACCCCTCCTTTGTCACCTTGGAGTGTGCTACCATAATGAGCCTCATAACTACATCCTCCAAAACTACTTCCAATTGCTAGACTCTAAACTACAACTTTATATCTTTGTGATAACTGTTTGTCACACAGAAATAATGGGAGCTATCTATAGGTGAAAACTTTTAATACTCAAATAGAAATGAATCAGATTAACTTCTGCATTGTTTTCTGTATTTCATTTGAATTCACATTTTTTAAAGTTCAGGTCCATGTCTGAGTTAGAAAAGTAATTTGAGCAAGAAGAAGGCAATGACATTAATTTTATGATACTAATTTTTCTTAAGTTTAAGGAAGATTATGGAAGTAAAAAATTTAAATAGAGCTTAAAATACTGACCCTAAGACTTCACTCTCTCCCTAGCAGAGCCTAGCTTTTAGACAGACAGGAAAATGGATATTAGAGCCAAAACTAGGACTCCGTTGGCTGTGACCAGGATTTCCTCTTCCCACCGTGGGGACTAGAAAGTAGAGGTTGGAAAATTTCATTTTGGAGCCAAGTGTGACTTGTTTAGTTCAAGTCATAATTTATTACTCGTTCTTTAGGGACCTGGAAATAAAGAACCCCACTATGAAATGCTGATAATGGGCCGCTCCGAGGGCCGAGCAGTAAGCTGACTTTCCCGGTGAGGATCTTTTTTTTCACTTCCACCTTTCCCAGATGCTTCTGATCATCCTGTGAGAACTTTCTTAATCATGTAACAGTATAAAGGAAAACTTTCTGTGCACTAGACTGAAGCACTTGTGGGGCACGAGAGGGAACCCAGGCTTTCCTGTAAGTAGGAGTTGTAGGAAAGCATACCTTTAAGAAGAATTATCTTCTTTTAATGCAATTAAGTCACACAGAGCACAGCTGCCTTCTAAACGGTCACCTGAAACAAACCCATCAGCAAATTACAATTACAAAAGCTGCAACATTAATATTCAGTCACCCACACCTCAAATTGGTGATATAGACATAGATACCAGGTTATGACAAAACTATTCACATTATAAGACAGGTCAGAATAATGAAACAATCTCTTTCTCTCTCTCTCTCTTTTTAACCTAGCTAGAAGCACAAACTACTATAATAGGTTCTGGGAGCACAGTAACACAATGTCTATAGTTCCTTGTCTCAGGCAGATTACAGTGTAAGCAAGGTGTCCTGACGTGAAAGTAAGAAACAGTCAGCGCTGTGATGAGGGCTGTAAGAGAGAGTGCAGGAACTATGAGAACGTTACAGCGGGTCTTAATGGGTCAGGAACTGCTTCCTGAGGAAGTGTTATTTAATCTGACACAGGAAAGAAGGTGAGAATGCTGTAGGTGAACAGATCGAACTGCAGCCTTCTCCGCATAGCAGCGCACGCTAAGGCCCTCATCGGTAAAAGAGGAGAGGAGACAGTTTCCAGGAATTGCAAGAGCACAGACTTGGGGAACTGGGACAATGGCCTGTGAACTCAGGCTGGGAGAAGCATTTAGAAGCCAAATCACCTAAGGCTCCGTATGCCAATTTCAGGACTTGGGATTTTATTCTGTACTATGGGAAACCTGATCCAGGAACAGAGCCTAAGGTCAGAGTAGAGCGGAGTTCTGGTTATAGTGTAGCGTCTGACATAGAAACCCACCTGGATCTAGCCCCAATAACAACATATGCTTCCCCACGGGGGATGGCCATGTATATAAACTTAAAGCACTGTAACACTAAACTCAGTAACATTTAGGAAGCCGACAGTTTATAGTTGGATGGTTGGAAATACTTAAGCTGAATGAGTTTGGTCTGAATTACTTACACCTTTTGCTCAGTTTTTCTAGCCTTAAAAAAAAAAAAAGATAATTTGACTAAAACATTGAAAAGCAGTTTATAAATACATCTTAAATTTAAAAAAAATAGTTTAAGTAAGCAACCTAAGTTGACCACTTGTACATTTGCCCTGGGCAGTAAAAATGAGAAAACAACAGCCTCTGAAAGACAAATAAATAAACAAAACACAAGCTCCGTAAAATAAATAGATGAGCTGCTGTGGTTACTTTCTCTTCCCTCCCTACTCCATGCTAGAAACTGGACCCAAGAGTTTGCACACAATAGACAAGCACTCTGCTACAGAGACTCCTCCTCCGGATCAATTGTCTCTACTCTTTAAAGGGATAAAGACAAATAGTAGTTGATAGCTCGACATTTTCTTAATTTATTTTCTTTCATTCGCCTGATGTTTTTGCAAACACAGGAACTTTGTATATTGGTTTTGGTCTCAAACGAGGCCTGAGTCCTAGACTCACTTGTCACTGTGGGCACAAGTAGATTGATTGAGACTTTTGTTCCCACTGATTTGTTGACACAACATAATTAGCAGCACTTCCTCAAGGGGAAGTAGGAAACTGGGCTTCGACTTCTCTAAAAATAAATGTAATCCCGTTCCTCAGCAGTGAATTTGAGTTGTGGATTTCAGTTACACAGTCTTAGCCAAAAGACTGAGAGGCAGTGGATTAATCCTGTTAGTTCCTGTTCATTCTGTCAGATCCCTTCTAAAACTATAGGTTGCAGACTCATAGAAGGGCTTCAGGTACACCACTCAAGTTTTCCACTTATAAAAATCTTGAAGTATCAAATAATGTAAGTCGTAATATGTATCACTATTTACAATATTAGTGTTCCTGGTTTTGACTGAATTTAATAGTTTGATAAAAGCAAGTGTGGTACTATTTCCATAATCCTAGAATTTGGGAACCGAAGCAGGAGGATCTCAAGTTCAAGGCCAGCCTGCTCCATAAGGAGCCTTCAGTAAATAAATAGATAATAGTTTAAAGCCTTGGATGAGTAGTGTAAAGCTTTCTAACTATAGGACTTAAAGTCAGTATGCAAGGGAATATAGTAGGTTCCCAGAACCTATTATAGTAGTATAGTATAGTTACTGTAGTAACTCATAATGTCTTTTTCTACTATATCAGTTCAGTGGATTTGTGGCCTTGATATCAGAGTTTATCAACCTTGGTACTATTGACCTTTTGCCTACTACAGTGCAGAATCTTTAGTCAAATCTCTGCCTTGACCCACTGTATGCCAGTAACCCATCTCCTGCCCTTACCTGCCGTGAGACAACACAAAAGTACATCCATATGGCAGATAGCCCCAGAGGGTACTGGCGATCCAAGCTCAGCTCCCTTAATTGTACAGCAAGTAAGCACTTTACCCTCTGAGCCATTTTCTTAGCTCCTGCATTTATATTAAGTTACATTTTATCAAGTTGGAAAACAGTCGAATAAAGCTTTTACTAAGAGTCTAATACATACTAAATATAACAGATGGCTTATTGTAAAATCTCTTCGTCCTGCCTGCCGCAGTCACAGCCCTGCTCCTGAGAGGTGGTGGCACTCACGTTGTTAGCTGTCTCATCACACATCTATCTATAGTTCATCGTTATCTAAGGAGTTTTAGAAATAAATCACTGACTTCATATTTGAAATAAGGATTTTAGCTCAGTTAATCTACTTTTCTCTTATATATATCCTTTCACATATCCTCTCAACATTCCATAAAACCTCAATTGTTTTTGAAATCTATTGTCAATAATCATATCATGACTGAAAATACTATTCATTATAGTCAACATTTTCCTTCCTGTCTTAAATTGGAGAGGTAATAATACTGTTTATCCTCCCCACTTCTTCATTTCTGACTGGTCTGTGTAGCCCAGGCTAGCCTTAAACTTGGTGCCTTTCTGCCCCAACTTGCCTATGTCTTGTGCCAGATCTCTGGTTTCCTGGGACCTTCCCTTTCTCCTATGGTTTTGGCTGCGTTCTGGGGATGGAGCCCAACCCTCATGCCAGTGCTCTACCACAAGCTTTACTCACAACGCCCATAGCTTTGCCAGAAGGAACAGGGTTTTTGCTGTGTTGCCAAGGCTGTCCTTGAAGTCAGAATCTTCCTGTCTCAGCCTTCTAAGTAGGCAGAACTGTAAATTTGCGGCACCATACCCAGCCTGTCTCTCTTCTCTGTAAGGTACAATCTCTCATAGTTTTCCCTATTAGTTCCTCACCCTCCTGTTGTGTGGAGAGCCTCTGTGCTTTTACAGGCAGAACTGGCTTGTTTTTTAGAAGAGGCTCTGAGTCAGAGGGTGCATCAGTGTGAACTTCCATTTTTCTGTGTGATCGTTTATCAGTTGCTCATCTGCATTTTCTAAGTGGGATTTGGGGTGAGATCTATTTCAACAACTGGATTAAACACCTTGTCTCTCTTGTTCCTGTTTATTTAGGAAAGTTAGAAGAGAGAGTTGGTTTTTCAAAACTTTTTAAAAACTCAAAAGTTTCCAAAATGCTACGATTCTGTGTGTCTTATTCCATATGCACATGTTCACATATGAGAAGCTTTGAGTCACACACTCCTGACGGTAATAGAAAATAATAGCTTTTAAAATAAAACTTTCAGTTACTTTGTAAAGGCCTTTTTTTTCCTGTTTTTTGGTCTTTTTAAGTGCTTTATTTATTTTTGTGTATAGTGTGTGTTGCATGTGTGTGTGCACCATGACACACATGTGGGAGGCAGAGGACAACTTTCAAAAGTTAGTTCTTGCCTTCCATTTTGTTGAAACAGGGTCTCTCTTGTTTCCGCTGCTGTACAGTGTTCTCCAAGCTAGCTACCACATCCGACCTTATGGGAGTTCCAGGATGTGAAGGTGGGCTGTCAGGTCTTTTGACAAATGATTTCACCCACTGAGCTATATCTCCAGTTTCTTACTTTAGAAGATAATTTGGATATAATAGGGATCGATACAGCTATGGTGTTCTGTTTCATTTTACAGGGCGTGTGTGTGTGTGTGTGTGTGTGTGTGTGTGTGTGTGTGTGTGTGATGGGGAGCTGAAGAACAGTTACTGTATACCTTGAACTCAGAATCCTCCTGTCTAGCCTCTAGAACTAGACTGATGGGTTATAGGCGTGAACTCTCATGCTAGCTTCCGTGTTTTCCAGTATTCATTTAATATTTTTTTTTCTTACACTTCTATCTTCTTGTTTGTCTTCTTAAACGTTTGATCTTGTTGGGGCTGGAGAGATGGCTAAGCAGTTAATAGCACTGACTGCTCTTTTAGAGGTTCTGAGTTCAATTCTAGCAACCACAAGGTGGCTCACAACCATCTGTAATGGGATCTGATGCCCTCTTCTGGTGTGTCTGAAGACAGCTACAGTGTACTCATATACATAAAATAAATCTTTAAAACACAGACACACAAATTTGATCTTGCACAATGTGACTCTGAGTTTGAGTCTGTTGTTACCCAAATCTTCCAGTGTCATTATGCTCATTACTGTATCATATGGCTTTCACAAGCCTTCTCCATAAGAGTTTCTGCTTTTCTGCCAAGAGTTAATAGTTGTGAACATAAGTAAATGTAGATCTCTGTAGCATGCTAAATGAAATACTGCTCATTCCCCTCAGTGAGGCCTCTTAACATGGTCCATTCTTTTAAAAGCCTGTGCTTCTCCTTGCAGCTTCATACTGCTTTTCTGCAGAAGATATAATTACAGAACTATTGTGTGTGCGCAGGACGCAGGGGCTGAAGCATAGGCTCTACGTGGAGCTTCTCCCTGCACATAAAATATTTCATTTTGCATAGCTGTAATTTCTAGATTTTCTCCAGTAGTTGTGAGACTTCTACAAGAGAAATAATAGAATGTAAAATACTTGAATGAAACAATATTTAAATTAATACAGGAGTAATCATACACTCACTCTCATATGTTGCTCCATTCCCATATTTTAAGTAACTACTTTAAAAAACAAATAGATTGCATAGAGTGTAAAGGGACCCAAAAGTATTAGAAAACGTACTAAAGAGTATTTATATAAGCCATAATTTTTCAGGACATTTGTTCAGTTGTAGAAGTTATTGAGAAAAAAATGTTTCAAAACTAAACAATGTTCTCTATATAGAATGCCAATGTACCTGTTTTCATTTTTTATGAAAGTACAGTCAGTTCATAAACTAAAGAAATTTATAAGTCACCTAAAATAACCTTTGTTTATTCCATAGTATAGTTAAATGCTTAGGTGTTAAAACCCTGATTTGGGGTGAAGAGCCTAAGGCCGTAAGTATATAACCTACATAATCCTAAGACTTTTTTCATGTTTATGCAACAGTGTATTACAACTAAACATAAAGTTCACAGAAAATCTCTATTGGATCTTAGAAAATATGAGAAAAATAAAGACTTGAACACACTTGCTTTCCCCTCCCCTTCATTCTATACATTTATCCTAGGCTTTACACACACCCTAGGCAAGAGCACTAATTCTAAAATATATCTCCCACCCGCCCGCCTCCGTCTTCCCTCTCTTCCCTTTTCTTTTGTTGTTGCGGTTCTTGCTAACTTATCTAGGCTGGCCTTGAACGTGGAATCTTCCTGCCTTAGCCTCCCGAATAGCAAGGATTACTGCTGGCTTGCACCACCAAGGCCTTTGCCAACTCACTCAATATATAATGCTTTCCTGTTTCACGTTCATTGACTTTTTATTCCAGCAGTGGATAAGGTAAGGTTGGCAGAAATCATTTTCCTCTTTTTTACGGGAGAGGAACCTCAGAAAAGAAGTTTTGGGGGAGAACTGTGGTTATTCACAGTCTGCAAGCCATGTGCATTTGCATCTGTTTCCCTCAGAATTGATAATAGCTTGAGTGGTAGAATTTTTCAAAGCTGCTAACTGAAGCATTTCCATGTTTATCTAATATCTTAGCATGGTTAGTCTAACTAAATTGCCATAATGCCTATAACTCTATTAAAGTTTTAAACTAAGTCCTTTCCAGAATAGGAACGATATAATTTCCTTTATAACTTAAAGAATTAACTGTTTTGCTTTTAATAGAAAAATAGTAATTTCTTCTTTTGCTCTATGCTCTTACCTTGACAAATTGTTTGAATAATGAAAAACAGAGACCTCACTTCCATTCTGACTAAGATGGTTTTGTGTCATTATTATCAAAGGATTTACCTGGGGATGTTTAAGTGTTACAAAGTACTCAGGAAAATACTCTGAGGAGTAGCCATTGCTACGTTGTTTTAAATAATGGTGGTGACTATGTAAACAAGAGAAGATACCCAACTTCTCCATGGTCTCTTTCCTGGGGATTGAATCTAGAGCCTTGTATGTACTGGACAGGCATCTATCCCTGAGCCTCAGCCCAGCTGTTTCTTACATTTCAAATGGTCAGGTGTCTTTTTCAACAACTACAGTTTATGATACAAATTTTAATAGATTTCTCTTAAAAAGTATTTTATCTAGAAGCAGTCCTGAAGGGTATATGAAGTAAGTTATGTTGTTATTCCTATGTCTTAGTTCTTGTTTCCTGTTAGATTTTTTGAGGTTAAATCCTAATGTAACAGAAAGTAACAATTGAAAACTGTTTCTAATGTGCTTTTTAAAAATATATATATATATATTATTATTATTTAAAGGAGAGCCTGGCTTCTTAACTCTTGGCAAAAACTTTTTTCCCTCATTTAAAAAATGTTCTATATTTGGCTAAGTTGGTGTTTCAGAAATGTTGAAAATATGCCAAATGAAATAAAACCAGTTATGCTCCTTTTATCTAGCCAAAATACTCCACATTACAAGGTCTTAGGCTCAGTTGAGAGCTCAAACTGTTGGAATTTATATTGTGATACAATGATAACAGTGTTTACACTGCACTGTAACTGGGCAGTAAACGTCTCTCCTGTACAGTCTTTGTTTCCAGCTTGGGTATGCTGTCAATGCCAGGGTTTAAAGCTCTGCCTTGACTAGAGTTAGAACTATTCTTCAGTACTTACCAGAAACGTGTGTTTATTTTCCTCAAGGAGGCGTTCTTAATATTATTAATTAGTGGCTTTAGATAATAGTTTGTCCTTTTTTAATTTGAACTTTAAATGCTTTTAATTTAATCTTTATATAAGAAAACATTACATGTTTAACATATTTCCCCACACCTCCTACCCTGACTTTTCTCACCCATCCTTCTATTTGTCTCCCATGTTTCTCCAGACAGTTTCACTTCTACTTTCATTTTCATATGCATTTATGATTTTATGTAGCTATATATAAAAATCTAGGAATCACAAATAAGAGAAACATACAATATCTGTCTTTCCGAGACTGGCTTAATTTGTTTAATATGATTGTCCATTTGCATCCATTCCCTGCAAGTAACATAGCTTCATTCTTCTTTATAACCAAGAATTGCATTGTGTATATATACCACATTTTCTTTCTCCATTCCTGTCTGTTGACACTTAGGTGATTTGATACCTTTGCCATTGTGAGTTATGTGGTGGTTAGCATTGCTATACAAGTATCTCTGATAGATTGACTCAGAGCCCTTTGGGTAAATACCTAGGAAATATATATATGTGAACTTTGTGTTAGATTTCTTTTTTAGTATCTTGCGAAATTTCTACACTGATTTCTGTAGTGACTGAGCTGGGTAGCATTTCCACCAGCCATGTGTAAGAACTCCCTTTTCTCCATCTCCCTGCCAGCATTTGTTGCTATTTGTATTCCTGATGACTGGCATTCTGACTGGGGTAAGATAGAATCTTGGTGTAGTTTTGATCTGCATTTCTCTGTTGGCTAGAAAGATGGACTGTTTCTTGCATTTCTTCTTTTAAGAACTGCCTTGTTCATTTCCTAAGTCTGCTTATTGGCTGGGTTTTTAATTTGATGTTTAATTTTTTTTTAGTTCTTTGTATATTCAACACATTAACCCTTGTTGGTTAGAGAGCTACTAAAGATTTTGCTCCCATTGTATAGGCTTTTTTTTTTTTATTTGATTGTTTCCTTGGCTGTATAGAAGGATCTTACTTTGATAAGGTCTTCGTTGATTGTTGAACTTTTTTTTGTTGTTTTTGTTTTGAGATAGGGTCTCCTATAGTCCTGGCTCAACTCACCCTGTAGCCCAGGCTGGCCTTAAAGTCTTTCTCAGCCTCTGGAGTCCTGAGATTATAAGTGTATTCCACTACACCTCAATTGGAAGCTTGAGGCTTTAGTCCTAATGAAAAAGAAACTGCTTGACTTAATTGCTTTCATGAGGGCATATATTGCTGAAATCATAGTACACATAGTTTTGAATTTAAATAAAATTTGCTTTCATGTAGAACAAAGGTAAAGTGAAGAGATTCATTTATAGTTCTAACTCATTTTTGTCAAACCATTTTATTTCTTCAGAAACTACTTAAAACTAATAAAAGGGGGCTGGAGAGATAACTCAATATTTAAGAGCACTTTCTGCTCTTTCACAAGACCAGAGTCCAGTTTCCAGCACCCAGAAACGGTAGCTCACAACTATCTATAATTTTGAATCTCTCTTTACTATAACTCCAGTGCCTTGTTCTGGCCTTTGCAGGAACACACACAAACACCCACAAATGAAAATTTAGAAGTAAGTCTAAAAATCTCATAGAGGATTCCTGTTACATATGGGCTATTTACTAATATTGTTGAGGGCTATTGGAAAATTGAAAAATAATGTAAGGTTCAAAATTGCAATAAAAGCTTGATATGGCATATAATCCTTTGGATATAAATAATTCTTTTTATTTTAATTAGGTGCTCTTTTGTTTTGTTTTTTAAGATGATGTTTCTCTGTATGCCCCTGGCTGTCTTAGAACTTGTTCTGTAGACCAGGTTAGTGTTGAACTTAGAGTTCAACCTACCTCTGCTTTCCACATGCAGGGATTAAAGTATGCACCACCATGCCTGGCTTCACATGCATTTTTATTGTGAATCATATCTGCTTTTAATAAAATTGAGACATGGATAATTAAGGAGCTTATTGTTTGGTCTCAAGTATATTATGATGTAAATAAAAATACAAAATCATTCAAAACAAAACTGTTTAAAAAAAAAAAGCCCTGCAGTAGCACATGCTTTTAATCCCAGCAGTCAGAGTCAGAGCCAGAGCCTGGCAGATCCCTGACTACAGAAGCAAGCCTGGTCTACAGAGCGAGTTCCAGAACAGCCAGGGCTACACATACAAAGAAACCTCGAATCAAGAACCCTTCCCCCCAAAAAAGAACAAGAAATGCTATAACCTGTGCTTGAGTGCTAGCCGTTGACCCTTTACAGGGTTTTGTAGCCACCATCCTGCCTTGGTTGTAGGTACCTTCACTTGCCAACAAGTCTGCAGCCAGCCGTCTCTTGCTCTCCTCTTGCTTATATCAGTTAAAGTTTGAGAACATACATACATCTTTTTAGATGTATGTTTTATTTCTCTAGAAACTACCAAAATAAGGATGCCTTTCGTTCTGAGTGAACTGTGAAATCTGGTAACAATAAAAATGATGTTTTGACAAGCCCACGCAACGCACGTGCTCAGTGTAATAAACAGGGCGATTTAAATGACTGGGAAAGCTGAGGAAAACAATGAAAAAGCCGAGGATTTAGATGATGGCGAAAGTCTTCATTCTTCTAAGCCATGACTAAAGCACGTGGAGCATGCCCATGGCTTTCATTTGTATCTTTTGATAAAGTAACTGCCCTTCTCACTTCTGTTTACACACTTTTCCAAAATTACACATACAGTAATTTATTACGAATGTGGAATGAATGGTTTACACTTTTCCCAGATAGCATAGCTGATTATAGTTTTCAATTTGAGGGAAGGCTTGTAAAAAGTATTTGAAAAGTTATGGTAGATGATCCAAAAGATCATCTTTCCAGACCGTCTTGAGCCCAGTTTATGGTGTTTACTTGCTGTCAAAACTTAGAAGAAACATTCAGAGTTAACATCCATAATGTAAAATGTCTGTCTTGTTAGGCATTAAAGACACATTGGTCAACAGGTATAATGTTATTCAACTGTGTAGCTGATGTGCATGTGGGCATGGCCTCCCAAATAGATGAAAGACTAATGGCTTTGACAGTTACTAGATGGCAGAGCTGGCCTTGGGCCCTTTGCTGCTTCATATCCAAACTGTTTGTTTGCAAAGCATGCCTGGGGAATAAGAATGTTTATAAGGATGAGCAGGTAGAAGTAAAAAGGTTGTCTTTTGACATTTCAGTAATCCCTTCCAGCCCTGGCTTTACTTAGCATTTAGGCTATTTGCTGGCAGGAGAAACTGGCTTTTTCACATATGCTATGTGTCATTTTAAATTGAGCATTGGTTTTCATGGCTGATGATCATTGTACATACAGTGAAATTCTAGAACCATTTCTCATTTAATTTAGTTTCCCGGACTCCTGTTTTTAAATAGAAAAAATAATGCAACAGACATGACCTACCTAATTACATTAGCGAGGGTCATTCAGAAAAGCTATGCAAGTGTTCAGCCCTGCAGCTTTCAGTCCTTCAGAGAGCTGCTAGCTCTGAACTCAGACTTGATCCAAATCCCAGCACGACTTTAGTCTTTTCACTCCCCAATTTTCTAATCTATTGTATAAAGTAATATCTTCCTTATACAATTATTAGGTAAATTATGTTATTATGGTTAATCAATATAGATCTGCATAGATCTATAAAGAAACTCACTGGATATTCTGTACTAAGAACTTTGGTTCTCAGGTCTTCCAGTTTTAAGACTTCTAGCTAATTTTTAATCTCAATTTTATTTCAAAAACTTTTTTCCTTACGTTTTTCTTGGTTTGAGACAGGGATTGTTTTTTTGGCAGACTGTCCTTAAACTCCTAGCTATCCTACTGCTACACCCCCAGCTTAGATCTCAGGTATGCACTGCTGTGCCTGGCTTATTATCAACTTCTACTTTTAGTTTAGAATCTAACCTGGGCTGAGTCAATTTTAACTTTTTCTTTAAATGTACTTCTTCTCTGGTACCTGCTGGGCCCCTCTCTAGCTCGAAAGTTAGAGAGCGTTTGAGCATTTTCTGTCACTTGTACTCGGTGACTCAGTCCTGTAGGTTGATGCTGTTACAAGCTGAACTCTTCTGTTCCTTTCATTCTCCAAGCCTGGCCCTTGCCATTTTTGTACTACATTCACAGACTAGCTTCAATTCTAACTATGCTTGCTCCCATAGCCTGTAGCTGACATTAATTTTGTAACTTATTATTTATGTTGCAATAACATAATATTGTAGCATAACATTATTTGATAGCCATTCGTACTTACAGTCTATTCTGTTTATTTAAATTCTTGTTAGACAGAAAACCTCTTTACCTTGCCTTTACACTCCTATTCTCTAGAACAAACAGCTACAGCTAGACCAAAGTGCATATGTTTAACTGAGTTTCAGTTTCCATCATTTTCCTGCACTGTTTCAATTTTCATACTTTCAATGCTTTTTTTTTTAAAATATTTTCTGTGGCATTCTTAAGTGCTACTTCAGACTAGCTCCTTTTTTTTTCGACACTCAATTAGTATAAAAATTCTGAAATTGTAATACAGTCAGTCACCTGTCAGCATCTGTGGCAGATTGAATCCAGAAAACACGGAGAAAAGACCATATTCAGATGGTCAGTTTCCTGTATAAAATAGTGTAGCGTTGCATCTAATCTATGCCTATTCTCCAGTGCACTTTAAATCATCTCTAAATTATTCATAATACCTAGTATAATGTAAATGCTATAGAGTTGTTTTACTACATGACTTAGGAATAATGACAAAAGGTTATAAATGTTCAGGATAGCCCAGGGGGGGTCACCCCACCCCGATATTTTCCATCAGTGGTTGGTTAACCCCACTTTCTTAGAACATATTAGTATGAAGAAACAGCTGTCCACTAGGATATTTTGAACTTAAATTATTTTAAGGAGAATTTTTTTGTTATGTAAAAAAGCAGTTCATTCTTAGGATGATATAGAGATTGAACACAGAGACTTATGAGGCTCTTGGGAGCAGGATAATAGTACTGGGAATTGAATAGACAGCCTCACACATCCCAGCTAAGCACTCCACACTGAGCTGCCCTCTGCCAGCCTGTGGCATAGTAAATGCATTGGTGCTATCTTTAATTCTGGTTTGTTTAGACTGCCACTCATGCTTTTTGCCTCAGCTGACATTTTCTCTTTCAGTATGTGAAGACAGCACTAAGTTACTCTCGGACTGGTGTGGGTTTAGATAGAAGTCTGCTGCTGTTCTTGTCCTCTGTACGACATCTTGCTATTTTCTAGCTCTGTATCGAACTGTGGTGTACCTGTACCTGTATGTGTTTTCTGCATGAGTGTAGGCTGGAGAATCTGTGGGTTTATGGTTTCCATAACATCTGAAAAACTTTTAACCATTACTATAATTGTTTTCTGCTTCCACACCTTTTCCTCTTCTTAGACTCTAATTACAGTTATTTAGCCACTTTATATTAATCTACAATGACACTAGTGATCTATCTGGTCAGCGATCCTGGTGTTTTCCACTCTATACCTCATTCTTAATAGTTTCACCTCTGTGTTCAAGTTTACTGATCTTCCTTAGAAAGCACCTAACTTATCCTGTACATTTTTTTAAATCACAATGCTTTTCCATGTCTGGACATGTTACAGAAGCACTTTAAAATTATTTTATTTCTCTTTTTATCATGGTCATATCTTTCTCCATCTTCTTTGACTATATGAAACACAAAACATAGGACACTTTAATGTCCTTATTTGCTGGCTTTGTTTCTAGTGATAGCTTTTTCTCTACACTTGACACTGTAGTTTTCTTTTTGCAGTTTGCTAGTTTTTGATTGGATACTAGACTGACTGCTCTGTCAATGGATACCTGCTTTTGATTGGATACTAGACTGTGACTGCTCTGTCAATGGATACCTGCCTTTGTCCCAGAATTTTAGTACTGTTGGGTTTTCTTAACTTCGGATGGGTTACTTGGAACCAGCTCATTCTTTTGAGCTTGTTTTCAATGCAATGAAACAGTTTCAGAGTAGCCTGTGGTCTGGGGACTATTTATCTCCAAAAAAAAAAAGGTGAAGCTCTTCTATGTCTAATGTCTCACAGATCATGAGCTGCCCTCCACCCAGCAGATGTTATGGAAACCATAAACCCACAGATCCTCCAGCCTACACTCATGTAGAAAACACATACAGGTACAGGTACACCACAGTTCGATACAGAGCTAGAAAATAGCAAGATGTCGTACAGAGGACAAGAACAGCAGCAGACTTCTATCTAAACCCACACCAGTCCGAGAGTAACTTAGTGCTGTCTTCACATACTGAAAGAGAAAATGTCAGCTGAGGCAAAAAGCATGAGTGAGGCCAGCCTGAGCTACAGATTAAAAGACCCAGTGCCCTCATACACACACACACACACACACACACACACACACACACACACACACATACCGCTAGCTAAAGTTAATTGCCAGTTAATTAACCTGTATTAAACAATGTTTCTCTCCCTTTAAATTTATTTATTTATGTAGAAGTAGGGTCTCACAATGTAGGCCTGGCTGGCTAGAACCTGTGTTGTTAAGATGTGTGTTGTAAATTCTAGAGCAGTGGTTCTCAACCTATGGACAGCAACCCCTTCCCCTTCCAAGGCTGTATATTAGATATCCTGCCTATCAGCTGTTTACATTTGCAGTTCAAATCAGTAGCAACACTACAGTTGTGATGAAACAGTGATGCAGTTTTATGGCTGGATGTCACCTCAACACAAGGAACTATTAGAGGGTCACAGCATTCAGAAGGTTGAGAACCACTGGTCTAGAGCAATCTGTAAAAACAAAATGGAAACACTAAATGCTGGAGATATGGATCAGCAGTTAAGAGCACTGGCTGCTCCTTCAGAGCACCTGGGTTCAGTTCCCAGCACTGACATGGTGGCTTACAACATCTGTAACTTCAGTTCCAGGGAATCAAATACCCTCTATGGCCTCCAAGGGCACTGTAAATACCCATACACATAAAATGTACAAATAAAGAGAAAAATTTTGAGATAAAAACACTAGAAAAAATTTTTGATACAAAAATCATAGATGGGACAATGGGGAAAATAGCAATATAGTAATTTTAGGTCTGATTATAGCAATAACTGCATTAAATATGAGTGGCATAACCATTCCATTTCAAAAGGTTCATGGCAGGGCCCAGACATTCCAGTAAACGCTGAGCTGACACCACAGGCTACATTCCCGGCCCTCGCCAGGCTGGATGCATAAGCAAGCAAGTATGGCAGAGTGATGGGAGAGAAAGAAGTGAGCAAATGGGTGGTGGAGGGGAGAAAAACAAAGAAAAGCCAAGTGGGTCATGTGCTCTGAAAAGAGGTGAAACTGGAGACGTGAAGGCAGCTGCTGTTCTTGCTTCCTGAGAAACAGTGAATTACACTGTCCATCAATAAATCCAGTAACAAATGCAAGTGCCAGTGGTCTCTGCCTTCTTCCTTTGAGAAAACTGTTGTGTGAGTCACTGTGACTCCTAGAACTACATCCTAGGCCAGGAAGAATAGTACCTGCAGAGTGGAGATCCACACCTTAATGCATCTACTCAGTTCTAGAGCTGACTTAAGTGAGCCTCCCTGAGGGCATGAGAGAACTGGCCCCACCCCTCATCCTGGAAGTGTGAGAGAATTGACCCTGGTAGAAGTGGTTCGTGTGAGCCAGCCCTGCCCCTTGCTGATTGCCACAGACAGAGTGTTGGCCTCACCCCTCATCTGGGCAATTCGGAAGAGCTGGTCCTCGCAGCGTGGGTGCAAGAGAGCTGGTGGACAGACCAGCTCAGCTACCACCTAGGCCCAGCTCCAGGACTTTGAGTTAGCCTATGCCTACATCTCCATCTATGAACTGCTCGTGGAGGAGCCAGTCTCAAAGAACTAATGCTGCAAGATCTCTGTGACACAGGGCAACCACAGAAGATTCAGAGGAGCCCAGCAAGATCTAGTATAGAAAGTGTAGCAGACGCTAGAGGCCTTGAGCCAGACCAGTGGCTCACTGCAGTGAACAGTTACAAGCGAAGCTGTGCGGACAGAAGGGTATATTGTGTGACACTGCAGCTTCCACGGCAAGATGGGTTTTTTGTTTTGTTTTGTTCTGTCTATAGAGAGAGGTTACAGAGGTGGAAGGCAGACATGGGGGGTCGGGGAGATGAACAGGAATGGGGTACATGATGTAAAATTCACAAAGAATTAAAAAAAAATTTTTTTTAAAGCAAGAATCATGAGACTAAAACATAAGTATGGATCTTTCCCTGTGAAGAGGCTGTGACCAGTTACCTGGGGACCTGCTTACTGTTTTAAAGGCTTAGTCCATTATCATGGCAGGGAACATGGCAGCAGGCTGCTGCGCTCCTGCGGAAGGAGCTGAGAGTTGATGAACAAGCAGAGAGAGAGGGTCTGGTATGGGCTTTTGAAACCTCAACGCCCACACTCCTGTGATACAGCTCTCCAACAAGGCCACACCTACCCAAACAAAGTCATACCTCCTAATCTTTCTAAATGTTTCAAACAGATCCACTCCCTGGTGAGGAAGCATTCAAATATATGAGCCTATGAGGGCTATCCTCATTCAAACCACCACTGTATATATTGGATATATAAATAAATGGAATATGTGGTTCATTTATGTATTTTAATATGGACGAGTTCCCAAAGTAACATGTAGTCTCTATAGACACAAACAAATATATACTGTCTGATAGTATTTATTTGAAATTTCAGAAAAGGCAAAACCAAGCAAGTCTGTGGCTGTCACAGCCAATAGAGGGCAGTCAACTGAAATGATATCCGTGCTGAGGATGATCTGTGTTTTCTGGATGGCAGCAGACTGTACAGTTGCTAGGACTTAATTATACACTGAGAATGTGTGGGTCTTACTGTGTGGAAGTACTCTCAGCCACACGAGAGAACTGTGGAAATGTAAGAATGGACAAGACTTGAATAAGCTGAAAAACTCACACGTGCAAAACAAAACACCCTAAATAAAATGTAGAATGTTAGATATTCATACGACGTTTAAAATAAGCCTTACTCATTTACTACACTTTTAATGTTTAAATTACTAGGTGGAGCTAAAGCGACAATACAATGACCACCACTCAAAATCAAGAGGTCTTCTGCCTGGCCATCAGTGGTATGACATTCAAGCCTACAGAGCCTTGAATCAGGCTCTAGGCAGGTGAGAAAATTAAAGTGGGTTATGGTATTACTGTCTTTGCCCAAGAAGAGGAAGTCGCATTTGCTACTTTTAAAAATCAATGTGGTAAAATTGTATTTATAGAACCGGGCATGGTGGCACACGCCTTTAATCCCAGCACTTGGGAGGCAGAGGCAGGCGGACTTCTGAGTTTGAGGCCAGCCTGGTCTACAAAGTGAGTTCCAGGACAGCCAGGGCTACACAGAGAAACCCTGTCTCGAAACACCCCCCCCAAAAAAATTGTATTTATAGATCAGAAGTAGGAGTTGAAAACTGTGGCAAGCACTTTGCCAACTGAGACATCATTATTATTCCTAGCCTGTGGAATAACTTTTTAAATTACTGTCTCAAAAATGAGTTTTATTGTAGGATATAAGATTCCAGTTTATAAACACAAAGTAGATTTGTGCAAACCAGTTTAAAAATTAGTACACTCTGTATGTGACATTACAATTATCCACACAAGCTTTTGTTTTCCAGTAGAGGTATAAGGTGTTCAGGTAATTCAAATAAGAGAAACAGAATCCTGACAGGAGGACAGGGTAACATATTTAGGGTTCATCAGGAGATCTGTAACTAACCCTCATCTGAACCAAACAGATCCTGAAAAGATTTTTCTCGGGTGTTGTGTGCACTTGTCATTGCACAAAAATGACAAGATGGTGTTTGCATTTACGTGATGCTAATGACATAGAACATTGGGTAGGACATTCCTGGAAGACATCCCTCATGCCACTCACAATGCCAGGACTTTGTGTGCACTCTTCAGACCAATTACACTGTGATGCTGCCACACAGCTGCCTTCCTAGCTGGACGGTCCGTCTCCTGGGCACCAGTCACTGCACATTTTTATTGAAGGCTCTCACTTTCTCTCCCTGAGGACTGCCTGTTTTCATTTGAAATTTCAGTATTCAGCTAATAGTTTTTAGGAAAGCTTGAATAGAGATTTTTAAATCCTTAACTTTCACTTGTTACACTTATTTTTATAAAAATAGGTGTTCTTACCTCCATTGATTTTTCTTTTACTTTAATATACCTAACACCTGAGCTTCAAGAAAGCTTGTGAAGTCCAGGTTCTATTTGCCTTCTTTATGATTTATAAACTCTTTGTACATATTATCACATTTGGTTCTTCAGTTGATAACACTAACAATGCAAGTTGGAACTTTTTGGTTTAATTTTCTTGGCTTCTTTTCTTCTTTTTTAACAAATATTTGTTTGTTTGTTTGTTTATTTACTTATTTAATATGAGTACACTGTAGCTGTTTTCAGACACACCAGAAGAGGGCATCGGATTCCATTACAGATGGTTGTGAGCCACCATGTGGTTGCTGGGAATTGAACTCAGGGCTGGAAGAGCAGTCAGTGCTCTTAACCACTGAGCCATCTCCAGCCCAGTTTGTTTTCAAACTTCAATCAGAAAATTAATTACGTTGCTGGGCTCACATAGTTATCAAGTGGTCCTTCACCTATTAGCCCCATCTGCACTTTTGAAACTATAGACTTGCTTTTTCATCCATAACCCCTACCTCTATCCTCTAACATTTTCACCACTACACATAAATGTATTATTATTAAACCTATCATATTCTGGCATGACTTTCTGCCTTAGCACATAAACTTCCACGCTGTTCACGTGACAGAGTAACAGTTGCAGTCATGTCCTGTGTAGGGTGCCTTCTCTTTCTTCCCCTGGAGCTATCTATACCCTAGCAAACACGTGAGATTGTGTACATTTTCCTGTTGTAACATAGATCTCGTCATCAGGCAGTAGCTTGTTTATGTGTTGTGTCCCTTCCCAGCATGCATTTGCACTTGCGTTCTCAGCAACCTCCTGGGTTTCAGTGTGACCTGGATGCTCCAGATTTGCTCTGCACATGCTGGGGGTGTAAGGTTTGCTGCTTCTCCACTGTGCTGCGAAGGACCACAAAGGTCATACATTTGAATATCAATATACAATACTATGCCGTTTTTTTCACAAAGAGCCTATACTTTTAATAATAAAAGCTTTTTAAGGGCTGGCAAGATGGCTCAGCCGGTAAGAGCACTGACTGCTCTTCTGAAGGTCCTGAGTTCAAATCCCAACAACCACATGGTGGCTCACAACCATCTATAATGAGATCTGACGTCCTCTTCTGGTGCATCTGAAGTCAGCTACAGTGTACTTATGTATAATAATAATTAAATCTTTGGGCCCAAGCAAGAGCAAGCAGAGGTCCTAAAAATTCAATTCCCAACAACCACATGAAGACTCACAACCATCTCACATACATTAAAAAAAAAAAAAAAAAACTTTTTAATGAAAAAATAACTATCAAATGAATGTTTTGTGTCATTTCATAAATCTCATGTGTGCTAACTGATGTAACAGTGCACTCTTACGAGACACATAGAGAAACCGAAGTAGCTGGAAAGATAGATGCCTGAGGTTAAGAAAGCTGGCTGTTCTTCCAGAAGTCTAAAGTTCAGTTCACAGCCATCTATAATGATATCTGGCGCCCTCTTCTGGCATGCAAACATACATACAGGCAGAATGCTATATACATAATAAATCAAAAAGAAAAAGAAAACAAGAACCAACCCCCCCCCCCCAAGAAAAACTGAAGTAAACAGAAACCAATTGTGTTAATGCTGTGTGTGCACATGGGGGAAGAGTATGGGGCATGTGCCCATGTGGAGGCAAAGGTTGATACTGGGTGCCTTTCTCTGTCACTCTCCACTGTATGTTTTGGATTGGGGGGGGGGTTGTCTCTCATTAAATTTGGAGCATAATTTGGAATTATTTAGACCTACTAGCCAGAGAACTCCAGGATGTTCTTGGCTCTGCCCAGCCCAGCCCTGAGGTTACAGGAGTGTGCTACCAATCCTGGCTTTTATGTAGGTCTAGGAATATCAGCTTAGGTTCTCATGGTTGCCCCATAAGCATTTTACCATCGGTGTTATCTCCCCAACTCCTTCTTGTTACCTTTTTTAAAGGCTACAATGGACATTATAATTATCTGGAGTAATAAAGTCTGAAATATAACAATAGCCTTCTGAAATATACCAGATGGTTTAACAACCAAGTCACAAGTAGGCATTTTCTCACTAGTCTGCTTCCCTTAAAGTATAATATAATTTTTCAAGTGGTCATGATTCATTTGAGTAAGGCCATATGAAAACAATGGAAAAAATGAAATCTTCTTTCTCTTAAATGTTTTGTTAACTTAAATACCTCTACCAAAAGCCACTTTAGACATAAAGTGAATCCAAAATAGATTTCCCTGGCTTCCTGTTGGATTGTCACCACCATTCTGTAGTGGTGACAGTATAGAACTTCTTCCTACCCTGCCTTATGTTATATGATCTGTTGTCCTGGAACTTGTAGCTTACTTTAAAATAATGTGAAAGAAGAATGTCATATGAAATTAAAATTTTTTAACTGCAAAAGTTAAACATTATCTTCATTCTCTCAAAAACCTCATCTCAGTGAAGGAATAAAAACATATGACAAAGAGTGAGGAGAGAGCAGCAGTCAGACATGTCATCACCCTTCTAATACTGAAAATCAGTTGAGCGACTAGATGCTTAACAGACTAAACTGATTAGTGACACATAGCTGATACACCATTTTCTTAGTTATTAATTAATGTTCTTAATTTTCTCTCCAGAAATCTGGCTTTATTTTCAGTATTTTATTTTCCCCCTTTTTATAGATGTATTCGGCACAAAAATGATTGGGGAGCTCTTATTCTAGTGGACGATCGCTTCAATAACAACCCAAACCGCTATATATCTGGTAAGAATTTCAGTTTAAAGTAAAAATGACTAATAGACTTTGTTTTTCCTTAGTGGCTTAAAAAGAAACAGATATATGAGATCTGCTTATTTGTGTAATACATAGTGTCTGTAATATAATACTAACTGTAAATAATATTGTACATTAAATCTGTAGAACTTGAAATCTTATACCTGAAACTTTACACTGATTGGCCATTTCTCCTTTGAGTTCAGCAACTTCAGTGCCTCATGCAAAGTTGAGTCCTGTGGTATTTATGCTGCTGTGACTATCATGTTTTCCTTAGTATATCTTCCTCAAGGTTCTTTCCATCTTGAAGTATCCAATAGGACTTCTTCATTGTCTCTGGCTACATAGTACAGTGTGTATGCAGGGTGTATCCGTCCATCTCTAAGTGGGCCTGTAGGTTGCTTCTACCTCTGACATACTGGGGACTACAGCAAACATGGGCTCGTGGACACTTCATCATATTTAAGAAGGAGGTCACTAGATTCCACATAAGCTTTAGATCAACAGATATCTATGAAGAGCAGTATTTTGAAGATTTCTTCTTTTTCCCCTATGATTTTTACAGTGTCAGACTTAGGCTTAATTAGAATATATTTTAAGTAAATTTTTGTGAGTGGTCGGGAGGCAGAGGCAGGCGGATTTCTGAGTTCAAGGCCAGCCTGGTCTACAAAGTAAGTTCCAGGACAGCCAGAGCTATACAGAGAAACCCTGTCTCCAAAAACCAAAAAAAAAAAATAAACAACCCCAAAAAAGGAATAAAGATCTAGTGGTGGTGGATGCCTTTAATCCCAGCACTAGGCAGGCAGAGGCAGGCAGAGGCAGGCAGATTTCTGTGAGTTTAAGAACAGCCTGACCTACAAGGGTAGTTCCAGGACAGCCAGAGCTACATAGAAACCCTGTCTTGAAAAACCAAAGAAAAAAAGAAAAGGATAAAGCCCCTATTTCATTTGTTTGTATATGTATATCCTGATTTCTCAGCATCTTATATCCTGATTTCTCAGCATCTTTTCACCTCTTTCTTTTTGGTTTGTGTTGAGGTGCCCCCTGACCAACCGCCAGCATAGCTGTAGCCATTTTGTTCCATGCCCACCAGCTATTTCGTATTGTTTCTGTAATATGTCTACCTGTCATTGATGCAGAAAAATAACTTGATTCAGAGGAGGGTCATGCTGACTATATGACCATATGAGGTTTGTTACTCTTAAGGACCCATCAAATTAAAGGTCAACATGAACTGTTATGTTGAAAATAGCTTGAATCAGGGCCACCAGGCACCTCATTGTGCTCATTGTGGGCTTTGCAGTTCAGCCTTTATAAGCTGGCCCTGAGAAATGTCCAGCACAACCTTCATGCTCTTGAGCCTGAGCTGTTGCCCTGGTGGATCAGTCGTTAAGTATGTGTTCAATAAACCACCCCGGTCTGACTGATATCAGTGTTCATGTGGTCTGTGGAGTGACTCCTGAAAACCAACAGTTTTTTTGAGTCAGTGCCTTGTTAGGGAGCCAAAGTGGGCCTGAAACTCATATATAACCCAGCCTGGCCTAAACTTGACTTTCTCTTGCCTGAACCTCCTCAATGCTGTGATTATAGGTGTGGTGTACCATTGGGCCTCGCCAGAAGTCTTTATTTTATTTCGGGTTTTTATTTTGGCTTGCTTGTTTGTTTGTTTGTTTGCTTGAGATAGGATCTTACTATGTAATTCAGACTGGTCTAGAATTTACTATATATAATTTAGGCTGGCCTGAAATTCTTGTCTTTCTACCTCTATCCTTGGTATACAGGGCTTATAACCATGTTTGTTACTGGCATAAGGAAAAGCTATGGTTTTTTTTTTTTATATGTTAATTATGTATCCTACTGTTGCATGACATTATTCCTAGGAAGACGTGAGCAAAAATGTCCTCACTCCAGATAGGGAACCAACAATAGACCAAAGTGAGGCTACTACCAAAGCCCAACCTAGTGAGCCACGGGGTTTACTTAGCTTATTTACAGGAGTGGGAACGACCCAAAGACCGCTGCCTCACCAAAAGCCCACCCCTGCATGGATGATAGTTCATAAAGGCTGGAAACCAGGCTCACTGCTCAGCCTGCAGGCTCTCAACAAACTGCAGAATACATTTTCCAGGTGGCTCAGTTAGTCTGAACCTCCTCCAAGCTGATTGGCTGGAATCTGTCTCTTTGGGCAGCTCAGCCAGTCTCTGCCCCTTCCAGGCAGCTTGGCTGACCTGAGAGTATTTTTTTCAATAGTTCTTACTGCTTATATACACTTGGAGGAGGAGGAGGAAGCTGGTATATCCAGTCAGTTTCAGGAACTTCAGAAGCCTTTGAGCTGTTTGCTTCTAGAGTGGATAGAAATGTTGTACCTCCCTTTAAAACAGTGGTCCTCAACCTGTGGGGCACTTTGGGGGTCCAAAGACCCTTTTACAGGGGCCGAATATCAGATAACCCTGCACATCAGATATTCACAATTCATAGCAATAGCATTGAGAATATTTTTATGGTTGGGGGTCACCACATGAGGAACGTTAAAGGGAAGGTTGAGAACTATTGCTTTAGAGCTTTATGTCTGTTAATGAGCTTCCCTCTAAGATGGAAGAATTTTATCTCGGAGGAAAATGCTACATGACACTTGCCACTTTGCTAAACATTTGTGTGCATGTGTGTACAGTGTGTATGGGGGGAGGGGTGATGTGTTCCTGCGTAAATGTGGGCACTCACATGATATGCATGTGTAGAGGTTGGAGTACACCCTGGGATACCTGTCCTTACCTCTCCCTTGTGCTGGACCAAGGACTCCAGGGGATTCTCCTATCTCTGCCTCCCATTATCCCTGTAGGAGTACAGGGATTGCTCATCTGGTTTTCACGTGGTTTCTGAGAATTAAAACTCAGTTCCTCACTGTTGTATGGTAAGTGTGTTTACCCACTGAACCATCTCCCCAACCCAAAAATTTACTTTCCTTTCACCAATGTTTATTTTAAAGTTGAAAATCATCCCTTTTAGATGGACAGTGGTGGGGCATGCCTTTAATTTCAGCATTCAGGAAATAGAGGCAGGAGGATCTCTGAGTTTGAGGCTAGCCTACTTTACTGAGTGAGATCCAGGACAGTCAGGGCTACACAGAGAAATCTTGTCTTGAGAAAGGGAAAGGGATGGAGGGAGGGAGAAAAGGAGAGGAGAGGAGAGGGGAGGGGAGGGGAGGGGAGGGGAGGGGAGGAGAGGAGAGGAGAGGAGAGGAGAGGAGAGGAGAGGAGAGGAGAGGAGAGGAGAAAGAACAAATACCCCTTTTAAAATTATGTATGTATCTATATATTTTATACTAATTTTTTTTTTATACTTTTAGATTCTGTGCCAAAATTAAGTGATGCTTGGATATAGCTCAGTGGTCAACTACTTACCTAGCATAAATGGGTCCTGGGTTCATGGGGAGGAGGTGTCATTACACACTCACGTATTTGCTAACCACCTCTACATTTACCTTCATTGGCAAGCTGTACTTGAACGCACGACTGTGTTGTTTTTACCAGTTATGAAGAAGATCTAGTCATGAACTCCCTCAGCCTTTGTTAATCTGGGAAAGCTTTTATTTCACCTGCAGTTTGATGGACAGTTTTGTCAGATACAGCATTGCTAGTCAGTGGTTAGGGCTTTTCTTTCCAGCACTCTGAGTGTCACCCCGTTCCCGTGTAGTCTGAGCTTTCTCCTGGGAAATCCAGGCAGTCTTGGGAAGTTTACTTGCTTTTCTCATGCTGCTTTTAAGTTCTCTTTTGCTTTGTCCTTAGACAATTTGATTATGATTTATTTTATTTTATTGCCCCTTTTCAGAGAGAGCCTTACTCTGTGTACCAAGCTGGCCTAGAACTCAGTGTGTACTCCAAGGTGGCCCTGCACTTGTGACAGTTTGTCTACCGTGGCTTTCCGAGTACTGGCATTACAAGCGCGAAAACATTTTGTATCACTAAACTTTTTGTTTTGTTTTTGTTGTTTTGAGACAGCCTCTTACTCTACAGCCCAAGCTGGCCTAGAACTCACTATGTAGACCAGGCTGGACTCAAACTCAGAGATCTATTTACCTCTACATCCAGAATGTTCTTATTAAAGGCATGTATGTGTGTTTTGTTTTGTTTTGCTTTGTTTTGAGGGCTTCACGCAGCTTAGACTGGCTGTAAACCTGTAGGTTTACAAGTCAAGGTTAGACTCAAATTCCTGATCCTTTCACCTTTCTATACATGGACTTCTAACTGTTGTACCTTTCCCAGGAGTCCTAAAGTACGTGCTCTCCTGTGCTGTTTTTTTCACTCTGTCTCTGTGGTGATTCTCATGTGCTCTCTCTTACTCCCTCCTTCCTCTCATCCTTTCCATGGTCAGCTTGCTCCTGTGATGGAGCTATGCCCCATGTGTCTTTGTAATGTTGTATTGGTCTCTACACATTTGATAAAAACAGTCAGCCACCTCTCAGTTCCTAATACACCACCTTCACACAGAGAGACCTTCACTCATCAGCCCTGCTAGGCATCTGCTAGCCCTTGGATCTTTTGTTTGGATCTACTGTCTCTGGACTCGCCTGTGTGGATACCTGATCAGATGACTAGTTTCTTAGCCCTTTTCATCTCCCTGGATATCAGAACCTCTTGTACATGCTTGTCTGCCTCTTGTGTTGTGTGTGAGGCCTCTTAAGCAGCAGCGTGCTCCCCAGCCAACTCCTTTGTTCTCAGTGGCCTCTGTGTTATGTAATGTCCGTGCTCCCTAATGACTATGACCATCTAGTCCTAGGCAGTTCTCTAAAAAGCCAACATCCCTGATACACCAGTCTCTTTCCTGAGGTACTGCTGGGCTATACAGCCTGTCTCCTAGACTGTCGTTCTGGAGCAACAGCCTGTTGTCGGCTCTTTTGTTCTTAGTTGTGTCCAGGCATGAGTCTGCCTGTTCATGTCAGCATTTCAAGACAGACAGAACAGAAGCAAATGTCTGGGTCTTCTTCCCAGGGATGTCACTCCTAGCCTCATGGCTCTGTTCCAGGAGAGGGACTATGGTGAGAAGGTTCCATACATTTTCCTGCTTGTGTTGATGCAGCTGGTTTTGCACTAGCCTGGGTTCCAGAACTTTTTAACTCGTTTCTGGATTTCTCATAAAGAGATTTAGTCCATGAGTTATTGAATCCATGTTTCTATAGGAGGAACGTGGGATCTGGGGTTTCCTGTTCTGCCATCATAAATCTTTGGTATTTTATGGCTTCTATTTTTATTTCTTGCGTGTGTGAGTGTGTGCGTGTACATAGGGATACAAATGCACGTGTGTGCATGTGCATAGATGTCAGCCTCAGCTGTGGTGACTCAGAAGCCATCAGCTTGATTTTGAAATAGGATTTCACTGGCCCGGGGCTTGCTCATTAGGCCAGACTAGCTAGCCACTGCGTCCCAGGGCTCTGCCCGTTTCCACATCCTCAGCACTGGAATTACAAGGGTGTGCCATCGCTCCCAGCTTTGTTATGTACATTCTGAGGACCACATTCAGATCTCTGCATTTGTCAAGAAGCACTGTATTGATTGAGCCATTTCTCCAGACCTCCATAGCTTCGTTTTTAAAGATTAATAGTTGGAATCACGAGATCAAACATGAATAATTCTCACTAACTGGAAAACTAATCTTTGAACTTTTAGAGTCATCAACTATTAAACCAATTATTATTTTTCAGTTTATAAAATGTGGCCTATAACTTAATGTAGCAATATTTTGTTTACCATTGTCAAAGAAAAGATTCTTCCTCAAAAATGAATTGTTCAAAAAATAGTAAATTTTTTTCACTTATGTAACTACATCTCTTTTGGCTTCTTGATTGATTGATTTACAAGTTTTCTATTATATTTATTTGCTTGTCTCTTTAAATATGTTTCCATTATTTAGAAGTTTACTTAAAGGGCTAGGGAGATGACTCAGTTGGTAAGTGCTTGTAATGCACACTTTAGCAGCAGACCCACATGCAAGCCTGGTGCAAGGGACACTTCTGTAGCTCCTGTGCTGCAGGGAAAGAGGCAGGCAGATTGATGGCCAAGCGTTATAACCAAAATAAAATGGAGAACAATCTCCAGTGTCCACATATATAGGCATACATGCAGTTGTGCACACACACATACCATACACATACACAGAAAATGAAGTTCATGTTAATCAGAGCAAGTATTTCCAAAAAGGAGATACAGTGGGTATGGGCAGATACAGTAGGTATGGGCAGATAAGTGGGTATGGGCAGATACAGTGGGTATGGGCAGATACAGTGGGTATGGGCAGATACAGTGGGTATGGGCAGATACAGTGGGTATGGGCAGATAACAGTGGGTATGGGCAGATAACAGTGGGTATGGGCAGATAACAGTGGGTATGGGCAGATACAGTGGGTATGGGCAGATACAGTGGATATGGGCAGATAAGTGGGTATGGCAGATAAGTGGGTATGGGCAGAAACAGTGGGTATGGGCAGATACAGTGGGTATGGGCAGATACAGTGGGTATGGGCAGATACAGTGGGTATGGGCAGATAAGTGGGTGCTGCTTAACTGATGCCTATGGTTTTCATCCAACAGTGACAGTCCATTCAGTCGATATCAGAAAAATGCTTATTTTCAAGGAGCAGTGGTGCTTTTAGGGTTTTTCCCTACTGTTTTGTATCTTAAACAAAGTAGCACCTCAGACTAAGCATAAGAACAGAAACACAAAGTACTAGTGTTTAATCAGTAGGTGGAGCTCAGACTCTGCAAGTGTTCAGAGACCAGCAAAGACATCGTGTGCTAAAAAGACTGTCTTTGATCATAAAGAGGTCAAAATGAAGAAACTATAGTACTAAAATTTTCCAGTTTCAGAGAATTTCACATCTTCATTTTATATCATTTTTTCAAAATAAAGTTAATGTGAGTGCTTTTTAAAAAAGGCTCACGGGCTGGTGAGATGGCTCGGCGGGTAAGAGCACCCGATTGCTCTTCCGTAGGTGATAAGTTCAAATCCCAGCATCCACATGGTGGCTCACAACCATCCGTAACGAGATCTGGCGCCCTCTTCTGGAGTGTCTGAAGTCAGCTACAGTGTACTTACATATAATAAATAAAATAAATCTTAAAAAAATAATAAATAAAATAAAAAAGGCTCACATTTTTTATAGCTAAGATTTCTTAATGTTATATAATCAAATCTTTCCCAATTTCTAGATTATTTTAATTTCTTTTTTAGACATTCATAAATTATAAAGTGTTTTCATAGTTTGGTAATATTAGCATGATGAATAAATGTAATGACAATTTTTGTTTAAATTCAGTTTTCATAAATAGATAACTCAGAAAATTTCTGTTTTAAGAACACACATATACATAAGGACTAGAGAGGTGGCTCAGTGGTTAAGAGCATTGGTTGCTCTTTCAGAGATCCTGAGTTCAATTTCCAGCAACCACATGGTGGCTCAGAACCATGGAGAATGGGATCTGATACTCTCCCTGTTCTGTCTTTCAGATATACAGGAAGACAGAGAACTCATATACATACATACATACATACATACATACATACATCTTTTTAAAAAAAGAAATATACTTGAGATTACATTGTAATTTAGGTTAAATCGTGGCCTTGTTTTATCTTCCTGAAATTTATAATGCCATGGTGACTTTTTAAGCAATTTGTTGCAGGGCCAGGGAGATGGCTCAGTGGATAAAATGCTTGCTGTTCAAGCCTGTGGAGCGTGAGTGCAGATTCTCAGCATGCATGTAAAAGCCAGCTTCAGTTGCACACGGTTGCGATACAGTGCAAGGAAGAGAATGAGCAGATCGTGGGGACTTGCTTGGCCAACCAATGTAGCCAGAACTGTGATATTAAGGTTCAGTGAGGAGAGACCTTGTCTCAAAAAATAAGGCAGATAATAATACAGAAAAACACCCAACCCTGGCCTCGGACCTTCATGAGCACACTAGCCACATTCACATGTGTATATCACATGTGAATAGACAGACAGACAGACTGACAGATTTTAGAAGCCTAATTGTTATAAAAGACAATGCCATTTTTTGTAGCATTATTCAAGGAACATTTATTTTATGATAATCCAGGCATTTTTTAAAAATCCAAATATTTTTTATTTTGGTGTAAAACTAACCATACTACAAAACACCTTAAGCTCTTAATATGGTCCACTTTATACAGTTTCATATACCATTATAACATCCCTGATCAAGTTATATCTCTTTCATCCACTATTGTGTAAATCAGTAGCAGTGTACATAGACATGATTTTCCCAGTACACTGTTGCTTCTTCCCTTCCACAGTAGTTTAAGGAGTGAGTAGAAGAAAGGACAAAAACAAGCTTTGAGACTGGCATCTGGAATTCATTTCTGGAAAAGGAACCAAATTTTGATAGATGACATGGAAAGTTGTGTTATTTACAACTCCTTACCTTGCATGGTATTGATAGGCAGAATTTGAGGGGTTTGAATTTTTATTCTGCTCCATCATTACTGTTTAGGAGCATGTATGGTGTGGTATTAGTGAGGGTGCCATGCTACGTGTGTGGATGCCAGGGCACAACTTGCTAGAGTCGGTTCTCTTCCGCCTTTACATGGGGTCCAGGGGTTGAACTCAGGCCACCGGGCTTGCAAAGGACTTATACCACAGAGTCATATTGGCAGCCCAGTTCTGATAGAACTAAATGTGTCATGTTCCCCAGCTATCCTCACCTGAGCAGTACAGACATTCCCAACCTACAGTGATTCAGCTTTGCAGCACTGTGAGAACAACACACATTCAGAAGAAAGGGCACTTCAGAGCAGTTTGCCCTTTTTCTGGCTGGTGATCAGTGTGCCCTGAGATGTCCAGAGCTGGTGCTCCGCAGTGCACTGTGTGGTTAAGCTCTGACTGTGTGGCTTACGAACACTGCCTGCATTTTCAACTTTCAGTACTTTGAAACCAATGATTTATTTATCAGGCCATAATCCCTTCATAACTCTTGTGCATGAAAAATATCATATTAAAAGATTGGAAACTATTCCATATGTTGAAATGCAAATGAGGTTGTTTCACTAGAAAAGGTAATGTTCATCTTTACTACATGAATGTTTTGGTAACTGAGTAACGAGTTTCCCCCTTGGACCTGCTGTTTCAGGACTTTCTAAATGGGTGAGGCAGCAGATTCGGCACCATTCAAGCTTTGCAAGTGCCCTGGAGTCGCTGAGTGAGTTCTCCAGAAGACACCAGAAAGTTACTAATAGAGCCAAAGAAGATGAAAAATGTACAAAAGACAATGAGCCTACTCTGGAAGAGGCCTGTTTGGAGGACAGCACGTTTACAAGTGTGTCAGAAGCAAGTCATCAGTCTCCAGAAAACTCTACAGAAGAAGCAGAAGTGTGTGTCCAGGAGCTGCAGCATCCCCAGATGGCTGCTAAAAACCCCTCAGTACCAAGTCACAGCATTTCCAGAAGGAAGAAAAGTATGTTGAATTCTGCCCATTTACAGTAGACAGAAAACTCTTCCATTATGTAACAGTGAAATGATAATGGTTTAGGTGCACATTAATTCCCTTAAATATATTGGTTTATGACATGAAGTGTCTAGGTATGCTTGAATGAGAACAGATTGTTTTTTAGGATACCAAAGTATATTTTTGTGGTTTCCATTGGCTTTGCCACTTTTCTAGCAAGATTGTCAATGCCACTTAACCCTTTAAGTTATAATAGAAAAGTAGATAGCACACCTACTTGTCCCTCTGAGCTGGAAACTATCTAAACAGTCCCATAACCCCTAAAGAAATAGCCGCAGTCATTAAAAGTCTCCCAACCAAAAAAGCCCAGGACCAGATGGGTTTAGTGCAGGATTCTATCAGACCTTCAAAGAAGACCTAATACCAATTCTCTTCAAACTATTCCACAACATAAAAACAGAAGGAACACTACCCAATTCATTCTATGAAGCCACAATTACACCTATACCTAAACCGCACAAAGAGCCAACAAAGAAAGATAACTTCAGACCAATTTCCTTTATGAATATCAATGCAAAAATACCCAATAAAATTCTCACAAACCGAATCCAAAAGCATATCAAAACAATCATCCATCATGAAGTAGGCTTTATCCCAGGAATGCAGGGATGGTTCAATATACGGAAATCCATCAACGTAATCCACTATATAAACAAACTCAAAGAAAAAAAAAACAACAACACATGATCATCTCATTAGATGCTGAGAAAGCATTTGACAAAATTCAACACCCCTTCATGGTTAAAGTCTTGGAAAGATCAGGAATTCAAAGCCTACACCTAAACAGTAAAAGCAATATACAACAAACTCGTAGCCAAACTGACTAAATGGAGAGAAACTTGAAGCAATCTCACTAAAATCAGGGACTAGACAAGGCTGCCCACTCTCTCCCTACCTATTCAATATAGTACTCAAAGTCCTAGCCAGAGCAATTAGACAACAAAGTGTGGAGCAGAAACTGAAGGAAAGGCCATCCAGAGACTGCCCCACTTGGGGTTCCTTCCCATATACAGTCACCAAACCCAGACACTATCGTGGAGGCCAAGAAGTGCATGCTGACAGGAGCCTGATGTAGTTGTCTCCTGAGACGCTCTGCCAGAACCTGACACATACAGAGGCGGATGCTTACAGCCATCCATTGAACTGAGCACATAGTCCCAATGGAGGAGTTAGAGAAAGGACTGAAGGAACTGAAGGGGTTTGCAATCCCATAGGAAGAACAACATCAACCAACCAGAGCTCCCAGGGTTTAAACCACCAACCAAAGAGTACACATAGAGGGACCCATGGCTCCATCTGCATATGTAGCAGAGGATGGCCTTGTTGGGCATCAATGGGAGAAAAGTCCTTGGTTCCATGAAGGCTCTATGCCCTAGTGTAGGGGAATTCAAGGGCAGAGAGGCTGGAGTGGGTAGGTGGGTTGGGGCAGGAGGACAGGGGTGGGGTGGGGATAGAGGGTTTCTTTGGGAGAAATTGAGAAAGAGGATAGTATTTGAAATGTAAATAAACAAAATATCCAATAAAAATGCAAAAAAAATAATGTTATAAAGTATTAGAAATCATGGTCTGTACCAGGGATCGGTGAGCCCTGGCCCATCCTGTTGGCTTGTGTTATGTTTGAAGTTTAGTGCAATTATTCATTTGCTTTCACATAATACAAAAAAAAAACAAAAACCTAACAAAGTTAAGTAATTGTATTTTAATTCCAGAATAACCTACTTCAATAGTTGAAGCAAACATAATATGGGCCACAAATCCTAAAATATTTGCTATCTGACTTGTAACAATAACAACAAAAATCAAAACATGCCATATATAATGACTGGATATAATTTTAATATGTGTATCAGTGTAGCTTAACGTACCTATTCAAATAATCTGTGCTATGTGCCTTTAAATAAGTGTCAGAGTGACTTCAAGGCTATTACAGTGGTAGTCAGGAAACCTAGCGTCCACTTCTGGTCTTACATGCTGACCAGCTCTATAATTTGACAAATAGCACTCATAGCTTCACAAGTATCAGTGCCCTTATTTTTTAACTAAGGTTAGCCTTGGGCACATTTTCTTGGTCACTAAAGAGTGGATTTTCAAGGCAGATTTCTCCTTTTTCTCTTCCCCCCTTCAGTGCTGGGGTCTGGCACGTGCTAAGGCATTGCTCTACACTGAAGGGCTTTCCCAGGCAGGGCCTGTTCATCTTTCACCGAGTCATCTTCCTCTTCCTTTTTACCTTTCCTCCTCTTGTGACCTCGTTGTGGTCTCCATTGTGTTTATATGATCATTTGCAAATAGCATTATAACTCAGGACAGGAAATACTGGAGATCCACTGTTCTCTTCAGGGTTAACATTCTCTCCTTTAAATTCTAAGATGAAAGTGGTGGTAGGTATTAAACTATTGCTATTAAAAAATATTTCTAATAAAAAACACTTTGGGCCTGGAGGTGGTGGTACATGCCTTTAATCCCAGCACTTGGGAGGCAGGGACAGGTGGATCTCTATGAGTTTGAGACCAGCCTTGTCTACAGAGCAAGTTCTAGGATGACCAGGGCTACATAGTGAGCCTGTCTCAAACAAAAATAAAATGAAATACATTAAAACAATAGTTACTGTCACTATTATAATAGCATCACAGAGTTGACAATTTAAAATTTTGTATTCTTAGGTGATCCAGGACTAAGAGAAGAGTCTCTTCAGACAATGAAAAGAGAAAAAAAAGAGATTTCCCGATCTTCAAGCCCAACTTTCGGAAAGCAAACAGAGCCAGTCAACTGGCCTATCTTTAATTCTCTAAAACGGCATTTCAATAGTAAAGTAAAAAATTGCACACCAGTACTCAAGTCATCAAAGAACCCTGCCCCTGGTTCTTCCACTTTCAATAAAACTGCTTTGCCACTCACAGGTAAATGTGTGCCCTCAAACGAAACAGCAGACACATCATTGGGACCTTGCCCTCAGTCAGAAGTCATAATTTCACCAGTGAAGATTGAAGCTACTCCTGCTACGAATCATTTCAGACAGGTGCTCTGCTCTGAGAAAGACCTATTCCCAGATACCGAATTGTCTCCGGGAACCGAAGAAGCCACGTGCTCCAGCTCAAACAAAGCTGCCGAAACAGAAGTGGACGACGACTTCGAGTGTTTCACACCTGAACTCTTTGATCCTGTCGATACCAATGAAGAAAACAGTGAACTAGTTGAAAATGATGGGTCCAGTAATAATTCAGACTCTTTTTCAGCGGAAGAGCTTCTTGAAACTGCAGCTGGATTTGGGCAGAAGTGAAAGTCGAAGGTTGCACAGACACATAGTGGAATGGAGTCACACCAATGGAGGAGAGCAGCGCTGACGACTTGTATAAGTGAAGTAGATCTGGGGAAGCTCATGAGTATATACGAGGGCCTGTAAACAGTGGGAGGCTCCCTGGGGTTAGCCGATGCTGGCGGGCTTTTGTTAAGCCTTGTGTAAATAATAACTTGTACATTGGATAAATGTTATTATTTTAATTTTTAAGGTATATTTTTCATTTGAATTCATTATCAGATTTTAAGTATGCTATTTTAGAAATACAAGTTTTATTCTAGAGTTTTAAGTAATCTATACAAAGTACTTTCCTCTGATACTTAGTGTCCTGGGACACTTCCAGTCTCACACAATTACTCATATTCTGAAGTTCACTTAATGTATTTTCATACTGATACACAAAAATTAATCTCATTTAATCTTTGACTGGTGAAATGGCTCAGTGGTTAAGAGCACTGACTGATCTTCCGAAGGTCTGGAGTTCAAATTCCAGCAACCACATGGTGGCTCACAACCATCTATAATAAGATCTGTCGTCCTCTTCTGGAGTATCTGAAGACAGCTACAGTGCACCTACATATAATAAATAAATCTTTAAAAAAAAAAAATCTCAGTTAAATCTAGCCACACTTTAGCCATATGTCAGTATGTATTTTAATTCATAGGCTGTGTTTTTTAAAAATCATAGTTTGTCTCAAAAAAATTGCTCTCATTAACCTTCCTTAGATCAGGCATAGAGCACACAGTACTATCCCAGCACGAGGAAGACAGGTTTATGGCCAGCCAGGGCTATGGAATGAAACCCTGTTTTAAAGTCAAAAGAAAAAAAAATGTTTAAAATTAGTTTATTAGAAAAATTAAAGTAAAGAACATTTGTATTTAATTGGAGTTGGGGTTTTTTTGTTTTTTGTTTGCTACGACTAAAATATCAGAAACAAAATTATATGCAATTATAGAATACCATTTGGAATATTCCAAATAGCAGTTCTAATCATTTCACTTTACTGTCCTCATAGAAAGTGATGTGCAGGCTGGCGAGATGGCTCGGCTGGTAAGAGCACTGACTGCTCTTCTGAAGGTCCTGAGTTCAAATCCCAGCAACCACATGGTGGCTCACAACCACCTGTAATTAGATCTGACACCCTCTTCTGGTGTGTCTGAAGTCAGCTACAGTGTACTTATGTATAATAATAAATAAATCTTTGGGCCGGATCAAGCAGGGACTGAGTGAGCAGGGCCAACCAGAGCGAGCAGAGGTCCTAAAATTTCAATTCCCAACAACCACATGAAGGCTCACAACCATTTGTACAGCTGCAGTGTATTCACATACATAAAGTAAATAATCTTTTTTAAAAAATCGAAGAAGAAGGAGGAGGAGGAGGAGGAGGAGGAGAAGAAGAAGAAGAAGAAGAAGAAGAAGAAGAAGAAGAAGAAGAAGAAGAAGAAGAAGAAGAAGAAGAAGAAGAAGAAGAAGAAGAAGAAGAAGAAAGTGATGTGCCTCAACCTCTGGCCTTCATACACAAATACACAGATCCTAGTATTACCAAAGACATGCTGTACTGGCTGGTTTTGTGTGTCAATTTGACACAAGCTGGAGTTATCACAGAGAAAAGAGCCTCCCTTGAGGAAATGACTCCATGAGGTCCAGCTGTGATCAAAGGTGGGAGGGCCCATTGTGGGTGGTGCTATCCTTGGACTGGAAGTCTTGGGTTCTAAAAGCAAGCAAGCTGAGCAAGCCAGGGGAAGCAAGCCAGTAAGGAACATCCCTCCATGGCTTCTGCATCAGCTCCTGCTTCCTGACCTGCTTGAGTTCCAGTCCTGACTTCTTTGGTGATGAATAGCAATGTGGAAGTGTAAGCTGAATACATCCTTTCCTCCCCAACTTGCTTTTGGTCATTATGTTTTGTGTAGGAATAGAAACCCTAACTAAGACACATACATTCTAGTATAAAGTTTTAACTCCATAACTATTAAGATAGAAAACTTGCCGGGTGGTTGTGGCACATGCCTTTAATCTCAGCACTCAGGGCAGAGGCAAAACTCTATGTGTTTCAGGCCATCCTGGTCTACATAGTAAGTTCTAAGACAGCCAGGACTACTCAGAGAAACTGTCTTGAAAAACCAAAAAGGAAAAAAGAACATTTGGTATGTACATTTAATAAATAAGTAAATGTTGCATACACACACACACACACACACACACACACACAAAATAGACCCTGAAATAAGAAGAATCTACTGTGAATTTTGAGTGCATGTTTTAGAGAGTGAAACAATGTCTGATCAAAAATGTTTATAAATGATGGCCATCTCTGACATTCCAAAACTACACTCATTTCCCCACCCCCAAAGAATGGACATTTAGGCTCTATGGTGATTTGAATTGAGAGTGTGGTGTGGTGTGTAAATGCAGCTTTTATTGTTGTCTCGGAGGCTTACAGCATCTGGCTGCTATCCTAGGCCTAGTCCTGGAAGCGTTTAGCTTCTGTACAGTCTTATCTAGGCCTAGAATGTCTTCAGCCTCTGAGACTTACTGCTGAATAAGCTCACCCCTTCCTAGTTCTTTCTGAGCTCTGGCTGGCTGATTCAACTCAGCTTTTCTGGCTCAAACTCCTCCCCAAGCTGATTTAATCAGGCTTCTCACTCTCGGTCTCTCCTGGACTGCTCTGCTTGGCCTCATATTAACTTTGGCAGTATTTTCTAATCTTCTAGCTCTTCATTTTATAGCTCATTCTATCTCCACCTGTGTCTAGCTTGTTCTTTCTTCAACCTGTTTCGGTAAAACTCTCCTGGTAAAACTGCCTGGCTGCTGCTTCCTCGCCACACTGTTCTGTTAAGTAGTATCCCTTTCTTCTCTCATGAGAGCTCTGCATATCCTATTCTGTCAAATTTTTCTGATTCATAACTTTGTCTGCCACTCAGACATCACTTTCAAACATGGGTGCTTCCTTCTTCAAACTAACTTTCATTATTTGTGACTAAAGGTGTATGCTACGGTGTCTATATTCCAGCCATGTCTATATTCCAGCCAGAGGAATTAAAGGTGTGTACTAAGGGCTGAGCCACGCCAGAACTAAAAATAGGGCTTTTTAGTAAATAACACAATCTCGGGGTTCAAATTTGGTTAAATATCCTACGACATGTGTGTATGTGTAGCTGGAGATCAAGCCCAGGGCTCTGTATGCTAAGTAGGGGCTCTAGCTTTAAGCTGCCTCCAGACTGAACTGAAATTGAGTAAGTTATTCAACTACTCATGGTTTATTATCAAGTCAAAGCTCCCAGTAGCTCTATCTCTATGTTCATTCGAGTAAGTGAGGTACTAAGTGTGCATGTGTTTGCTTTCATTTTAGTAGCATTTAGATTTGATACATGAAATTTGAATTACTGGATTACTAAGTAAAGGATGTTTCTGTGGATTTAGAAGGTGATTTCTACATTGTTTTGAAAAAGAGAAACCATCTTTCCTATTATGAATCTTAAATCTTAGATAGGGGTAGCAGTCTGGTCCTGGAACAAATTTGTGGTAAAAGAGGAAACACAGCCTCTGTTCCTGGTTGCACCTCCGATTTGCTGTTTATATTGCAGTACCATGCCTTTCATGGAATTGGTTTCATTTATAAAATACAGACTTTAATGATATAAAGGTTTGCAAATCTCTTTAGGCAATTTAAAGAAAATCTGTTGGTATTTTTTTTTTCTGAGTCAGTTTTTGTTCCAAAAGCGAATCATTATGTGAAAAAGGTCAGATGACTTATCTACATTCTGGTAACATAAGTACATGCAGTAACTTAGGAAGCTGAGTATTTATTTATTTATTTATTTTGGTTTTTTTGAGACAGGGTTTCTCTGTGTAGCCCTGGCTGTCCTGGAACTCACTTTGTAGACCAGGCTGGCCTCGAACTCAGAAATCCGCCTGCCTCTGCCTCCCGAGTGCTGGGATTAAAGGCGTGAGCCACCACGCCCCAGCTGAGTATTTATTTTTAACTGATACAGTTTAAACATTTTTTAAAATATCTTTGGAGCCCCACCCCCACCCCCACATACACTTTTATTGTTTGGTTGGGTGCTTTGAGGTTGGGTTTCATATATTCCACTCTGGTTTTGAGTTCCCAGTCCGTCCCCCCCCACCCCCCCCCTGTGTTCACCTCCCCATGTGCTTATATTACACCAGCTTGAAATTGCCTTTAGAAGAATCCCTAAACTACATGAAAACATCAAGCAAATCATTTATCAGTCAGGCACCCAACTTAACCACAAATACCATTAGTCTTAGTTTAAATTTTATTGCTGGAAGTAACATGATGACCACAGCAACTCCTATAAAGGACAACATTTAATTGGGCTGGCTTACAGGTTCAGAGGTTTACTGTATTATCATGTAGGAAGCATGGCAGCATGCAGGCAGACATGGTGCTGGAAGAGCCAAGAGATCTACATCTTGATCCACAGGCAACAGAGGGAGACTCTGTACCACACTGGCATAGCTTGAGCGTAGGAGACCTCAAAGCTCACCCCAACAGTGGCTCACTTCCTCCAACAATACCACACCTCCTAATAGTGCCACTCAAACACTTGAGTCCTATTCAAAGCACCATACAATCTTTTCCCCTACATTATTATTTTCCAAAAGCTAATACTCTCTGTATATTATTAGTTTGCAGAAATGTTCCACAAGGTCTCAGTATTTCAAAAATGTTTAAACTTTTTAATACAATAGATCAAGGAGTCTCCTCAGATCATCATTCTGAACAAGGTAATCATGAGAGTAAGAAACAGATCATTCTCACTAGTGATAAAAGATTCTTTTTGAGTTAAAATTGAAACATAGAAAGTCCCTTAAGGGAGCAGGAGAGGTAGCTCAACAGTTAAGAGCACTGACTGCTCTTCCAGGGAGGTCCTGGGTTCAATTCCCAGCACCTACATGGCTGCTCACAACCGTCTGTGACTCCTGTTCCAAGGGTTCTGACACACTCTGAGACATGCATACAGGCGAAACACTAATGTAAATAAATTAAAAGAAACGAGACAAAGTCATGTAAAAGTGTACCTAGCACATGGCCAGTCACAGTCATTACTGAGGTCACCCAGGCCTCTGCAGTGCACCCTGGCTTCTATGATGCCTTCCCTAACTATGAACAGATCAACTGGCAATAAAGATCTGTTAGAGACCAAAGAGAAAAGTCTTTGGCTGGTTTATTTTTCAAACTTGATATATGTAGTAGAAATTACCACATAGTTTGTCTTAGGTGTTTAATACATGTAAGGTGGTTATTTGGCATTGCATTTATCCAAAGATTGAAAGTATAGACAGCACATAGCCATGCACCATGAACAACTGGTTGGAGAATGGCCTTTGTTCATGACAGGTAGAATTTAAAGAGTAGATTCATGATTCAATAGCTGAAGAATCACCTCAAGCTTTCTCAGATTGTGTAGACCTCTTACCTATATTCCTACTGTTCATTTTCTTATTACATGGTTTTGAAATTGGGCATTGTTGTGGGAAAATTTTTTAAAAAGCTGCCTCGTTCCTGTGCTAGTGCCACCAACTCTCTCTTCCGGCGGCCTGGCGAGCCATGCATTGGCAGACAATGGCCAACTTGGTTTTTATCTAGTGGAGACTCTGACTCAGGTCTCCAAAATCTCTCCACCCAGCTTGCTTAGGTACCCGCTGGCGGGTCACTACCAAGACAGCACAATGCTTCAAATCCCCCACGGCCTTTGTGGTGCACCTCAGGCAAACCCAGGCTTTGCCGCTGTACCTTTTCTCTCTTGAACCCGGAGGAGCTGCCACGTGAAGGAAGACACAACACAAACTTAGTTATGAAACAACAGTAACTCAATCACTGGGCACACAACAACTAAAATCCTAACTTGTAAGCCTTATTAAATCTAAATCCTCCTGTGGCGAATCCTGACGGATCCACCATTGAAACCGGAAGACACTAGTAATTACATCTTGTCCTCATGCTATCCCCATCCAAAAAGAACCTCACTCTCTCCTGCTTCCTCTCTTCCTCCATCCAACCCAAGTCCCTCCTACTCGCCCAGTGATTGGCTCCTTTATTCATTAAGGGATTGGTTCACAGGAACAGCCCCAGGCCCATCCACAACAGGGTACTGTTTCTGTGTTTATCCAAAGCTTTATTTCTCTTCTTTCAATCTTTATTTTCAATACATTAATTATTTAAAAGGAGTCATTCCCACATTTTTTTTCTGAAATAGGGCTTTGCCATGTATTCTGCTTATAATAAAGCATATTCAAAATATTTAATCTTTTATGATGCCTTATAAATGTCTCTGCAAAGTACTTGCTGTGAAATCACTTGAAGGCCTGGCTGTTGTAGCTATCAGAAGTTAATGGTGTGATTTTTATATTGGATTGCCACACAATGAATTCCCTTTAATCTTGGCTTTCTCAGTGAGCTACACAGAAATTTTATTTTTATGAATTTTTGGTAGTCTTGGGTATCTGCATAGGGAAAGACACTGATATCTTTTGCAAAGAAGTATTTATAATGAAATATTAAGGCCATATCAGACAGTGCATGCTTAAGGAAGCTAAAGCCTTCTTGTGACATATCCATACTATGAAACATCACAGAAAGGGTATTTAGGACAAAAGTGACTAATGGTATGGTTTTTTGAGACAGGGTTTCTCTGTGCAGCCCTGGCTGTCCTGGAACTCACTCTGTAGACCAGGCTGGCCTTGAACTCAGAAATCTGCCTGTCTCTGCCTCCCAAGTGCTGGGATTAAAGGTGTGCACCACCACTGCCCGGCTCATTTTATTTTTAATTTTTTTTAATTTATTTACATTTTTTGTGTTTTTTCAAGACAGTGTTTCTCTGTGTGATAGCCCTGGTTGTCCTGAACTTGCTTTATAGACCAGACTGACCTCAAACTCACAGAACTCTGCCTCTGCCTCTGCCTCTGCCTCTGCCTCTGCCTCTGCCTCTGCCTCTGCCTCTGCCTCTGCCTCTGCCTCTGCCTCTGCCTCTGCCTCTGCCTCTGCCTCTGCCTCTGCCTCTGCCTCTGCCTCTCATGGGATTAAAGACATGTGCCACCATGCCTGGCTTGCAATGTCTTTTTTTAAAGAGTTGTTTAGCAAGGTTTCATTTGATAGCACTTTTAGTAGCCTGGCTTACTATGTCTCATTTTGGAGCTTTGTTATAATGTCAATAGGATTTGAGCTATTGGATCATCTTATTGATAAGGCCACCTTTCAATTACTCAGTGCTCTTGGAGTAGATCTAAATAACCCATCTTAAAACAAAGTTCACTCTAATAAACAAGTTTCATTGCATTAGAAAGAAAAAAAAAATAAAATTTGCTTTTTTCCAGATACAAATAATTGAAAATCTAACAGACATAATGACTAAAGGAATATTTTTAACAATTAATACTTTTTAGCTTATTAATTTATTTATTTATATCATATCACTAAATTGTTCTTAGGCTTGAACACTGGATCTTCTTGTCTCAGCCTCCCAAGTGCTGGGATGGCAGGTATGCATCATTTTCACAGTTGTGTGTGTAGTTCAGTGGTAGAGCCCATGCTGGGTATGTGTGAAGCCTTAGGTTCAGTCTCCAGCAATGGAAAACAGTAAAAGTTATGCATATACAGACAGACAGACAGACAGACGTAGGTGCTGGAACTAGAACTCGGGTCCTGTGGAAGTGCAGCCAGTGCTATTAGCCACTGAGTCATCTCTCCAGCCCAAGATTTTATTCATTATTGTTGCCAGCGTTTTTGTTTTCCCTAGTGTTATAGTTGCTGACTAGATGGATTGAAGGGAGTCTTTTCTGTTGTTTTGCTGTTTTGTGGTTTTGGGCATGGCCTCCTGCAGCTCAGGCTGGCTTTAAGTCTGATACATAGCTGACACTGGTCTCCATCAAACACCTGAGCTGCCACTGCTTTGTACAAGTGCAGGAGTGATAGGCATGTGTTGCCACACCCAGCTTGAGAGGAACACTCTCGTAGTAATACATTGCTTGGCCCTCACTTGGGCTTACTTCATTTGGCTGGCTTCTGGACTCTTTCTTTTTCCCAAATTCTTTTCCTAACGTTTAATTCTTCTACTCTTTCTCAAGTCATATTATTAGACCTTTATCTCTTTAATGTGGGCCAGAATTTTCTTTACATGAAGAATGTATCTTTATCAAATTTAAATATGAAAGAATTCTGTGTTCTTGCAATTTTGTTGGAGAAAAGCAGCATTAGTCTGATGTAGTTGAATTCTAAAATATGAATTGGATTTCAACTAATTGATTAGCTATGATATCAGCCTTTTGGTAAATCTCATTACTATCCTGCAACAAAATTAATTTTTCTTGTTTACTTACATCCAAAGAATTTATTGTTTGTCATATTTATATTTGTATAAAAATATGTCATGCTTGTATATTTAAACTATATGATATGCAATTCATTATTTAATTTCTGATATACAATTAATTGTCCTACATACTGTGACTCTTCTTCTAAAATAAGAATAGCTCCATGCCAGGTAGTGGTGGTACCTTTAATCCCAGCACTCAGGAAGCAGAGGCAGGCTATTCTCTATGAGTTCGAGGCCAGCCTGGTCTACAGAGTGAGTTCCAGGTCTGCCAGGGTTACACAGAGAAACCCTGTCTTAGAAAAACAAAAACAACAAAACATAGCTTTCCATATGACGGCTGTGGATCCATCCACTCATCCAGCTAACATACTTTGAGAGTCTACTTTGCATCTAGAACTGTGCTACACACAGTATATCAAAGCTGTCTCCACCAGGAATTTATATCTTGCAGTTCACACAGAAGTGAACATGGTGAAGGCTGTAATGGGAACATGGCACAGAACACTGTTTTGTTGAGTGTGGGCATGTATCAGTATGTATGTACTAAGATTATGCTAGATCTGTAGACAATTTTTTTTTAGTGTAGGAAACATCTTAACAAATTTTCTATTTTAATTACTTTGCTACATGTTTTATCTGTGTGTATCAAGTCAGAAGTGCAGAGGTTCCAGGACAACTTACAGGAGTTAACTCTAGCCTTCCACCATGAGGGTCCTGGGATCAAACTTGGGTTGTCAGTTGGTAACAAGTGCCTTCACCTACTGAGCCATCTCACCAGCCCTTACCTTATTTCCTGCATTTTTAAAATTGAAAACAGTGCTTACAGTCTTGCAGTATGTTCTTGATTCTAATACAAGATGCACTGTTTTTCCTGATTCTGCCTTCAGATCTTGTAAGCCCTCTCCAGGAAGCTTTTGTGTAACTTACGAATGGGAAAGCAGGAGACAGGAATCGTCCCCAGGAGCTGCCGGGCCTTGAATGCTTAGAACTTTCTAGGCCTTGGCTTGTTTGATATCTCAGCAGCCTGCTAGAGACAGTAACCCACGTGATACTTTGTTACCTTAAATGATACTTTGTTATATTAAATGATACTTTGTTATCTTAAATGTGAGGTAACCAAGGCCCAGAGAGACTCATGCTTAGAGCAGAGTCAGATCACAGCAATGCCCTACATTGTTTTTAGTGTAGCGGACCTCATGCTGACTTTCTCAGACAGCTGTTGGGGGGAAAGTTACAACTGCAGATAACCCAAAAGTGAAAGAGCTGATAAAGTGATTATAAAGACAGTCACATTTTTTTTTTGCAATGGCATATGGCCGTAAGTTATTGTGACAAGCAATAGACTGTTCATAATAAATTTTAGTGATATTGTGTTTGCCTGTTTTACTGTTATCACGATAGGGTTATCTTCTGATTAATAAACAAACATCTACAAACATACCTTAACCGATTACTGTGGGGTACAAAGATACCCGCTTATTTTGCTAACTGCTTAGGAGCCCGAGGCAAAAAACAAACAAACAAAACAAAACATCACTTGAACCCTGGAATTAAGGCAAGCCTGTCTCATAACAACAAACCCATGTGCAATCAGGACTACTTTTAAAGAAAATTAACATAATTATTTCTGTGATATGCCTTCTCTAAATCATATTTAACTTTATTTTCAGGAATAGTCTTAAAGCTTTGTCTGAGACTATTGGGCTGATAAAAATCTAAAGTGTTCCTAAATGCTAGTTAGACTAGATTTAACAAAATCCCTTTGTCAGAGCTCAAGTGAGTCGGTTCAGAGCAGGAAAAAAAAAAAATGTGTCTTCTCTATGATAGTTCTGCTTACACTCCTCCAAATGACAGCAGCTGGCTGGGCTTTCCTGAAGATTGAAGGTAAGTTAGTTGCTAAGTTGCTTACAGTTTTCTGAAATCTTTAAGTGAATAAGTTCTCTTTTTCATTTTCATGGGAATTCTGAACTGAAAAGCAATATTGAAATTATTTTTAAAAATAATTTCACTAGTCTGGAGAGCTGGGTTTCAAGCATTGGCTGCTCTTCCAGAGGACCTGGGTTCGATTCCCAGCACCCACATGGCAGCTCAAAGCTGTCTGTAACTTCAGTTCCAAGGGAACCAACACCCTTTTCTGCCTCTTCAAGGACCAAGCATACACATAGTACAGAGGTGGTGCAGGCAAAACACCTATTCAAGGAAAATTACATCTCTTAAAGAAAATTCTCACCATCTTAAGAATTTCGAATTAAAAACCAAGACAGAATCTCAAGTTCAGTTTATTCAAAATAAAGAACTGTGCAAATCTCCACACCATGTTGGCACGGTCGAGGCATTGATCCATCTGTTTCTGATCATGACTGCAAAGAGAACTGCGGCAAAGGCTTGGGAATCCACTCCTGAGTTAGAAGGCTCAGCCTGGGAGGAGGATGAGCAGTAACTCATGGAGACAGCTCCCGGGATAAAAGGGAGGGGGTTTTAGCAGCTGTTCTGAAAAAACAATGGCGGTGCCTGTATACAAATGACCTCATCCCCTTTGTGTGGACTTGCCACATTGCTTACCGCCTGTTGTGCTTTCCCAACTGATTTTCAGAAGGTTCATCATGTTCCTCTCTATCCTACTAATATCTGTCTCTAATGTTGGCTAGCAGTGACTAGTATGTATTTACCACAGACCTCGCGCGTACCCTGAAATACACGGCTACATTCCATGCATTTCTGGCAGCTATTATGTCCCTGTTTTCAAAGCTCAGTGGATCCACTTAAACTCTCTTTGCCTGTTTAAAAACAAACATAGCAAGTTCTATGATAATATCCACCAATCGACACTTTATATGAAAGACTCGGCTAAAACATGAAGTTTTTCCCTGCTGCCTTTCCTCTCAAAAGTGACCCATTCACGACAAATTTCAATGTTTACTTTGCTTACAAATGCCTGCAGGAACATATGGTCAGATCATATGGTTCTAATAATTTTCCCTTTAGTACTTTGCAGCTTTGCCCAATTTCAATATTTTTTCTGGAGTTGGAAATTCTTTCTTGTGGTAATGTACTCATTTATCAAAAAAAAAAATGAATATGTGGTTGTAAGGAATTTCGGGCTTATTGCAATATGGGAGATTGTAAGACGTTCTTCTGAGAACTCCGACTTTACTCAGTCTTAGTTGTACACAAATCCAGCCCATGTTCAGCTGAGTCCGCTTGAGGTCGAAGTGAAGGGCCGTGTGCTGTTACTTCTCCTGAGTGGCCTTGTTAGTGTCTTCTCAGTTATGGGTCTCCACTTCTCTTTGTAATCAATGTATGGTGACTTTCAGCATAACGGTAGTTCCATCCTAGTTAAAGCGGAGGCGGTGTGGGGCGGGGGCGGTGTGGGGCGGGGGCGAGGATACGTGAGGGAGGTTTCTTCTTGGTCTGCTGTCTCTTCCGCGCCAAGAGCACTAGTGTTCTACGTTCCACTGATTACCCAGGAAGTCTGGATCGCTGAGTCATCTGGCATCTGCAACCCTCACATCCTCCATAAAAACTTGTAATTGGGGCTAGAAAGATGACTCAGGTTAAAAGCACTCCGAGCTCTTTTAGAGAACCTAATTTGGTTCCTGGCACTTGAGGTAGGTGGTTCACAACATCCTATAAGTGTGCTCTAGGGAAGCCAAGCTTAGTGGTACATGCAGAGGCAGGAAGAGCTCTGTGAGTTCGAGGCCAGCCTGCTCTGCATAGTGAATACCAGTACTGCAAAGCTACATAGTTGAGACCCTGTCACTAAGATAATAATAATTTAATATTAATTATTAATTATTTATTTAATATTAAATCTTCTGGACTTTTTGGGTACCCGCTCTCACATACATATACCCCTACACAAACACACACACACACATCTACACACAAACAATATGTATTTTTTTAAGTTAACACTTTAGCAGGGCATGCCTGTAATCCTAGCTCTCTTGAGGCTAAGGTAGGAGGGTCGCAAGTTAAAAACTAGCTTGAGTTACAGAGCAAGTCTTTGTCTCAAAAACAAAATAAAACTTGTAATTGCACAAATTAAAAAAGAAAAAAGGTGACTCTGAAGGTGCAGGGGAAGAGCTGAGATGGCTCAGTGGGTAGAATGCTTGTTTGTACACATGAAGACCTGAGTTCAATCCCCAGAACACAGAGAACACAGATGTGGTGGTATGCTTGTGCTAGCCCCAGTACTGTGGAGGCAGAGGCAGACACATGCCCGAGGCTTACTGGATAGCTAGTCTACCATACTGGCAAGTTGAGGAGTGTGAGAGAGCCTGTCTCTAGAAAACAAGGTTGGTGGTACCTGTGGAACACCCAAAGTTGACCTCTTCCACATCCATCTCCAACTCACACATGGAAATTTCCACCTACACATATGCCCAAGCATACACAGAAAAGGTGGTCCCTGCGACTCTGAAATCTGCATCATTTGTCTTGAAACCAGATACCCAACAGTGATCCTTGTTACTATTGGGAATGCACTGTAGAGGAACTGATACCCCCTCAAAGGTGTGGCCAGATAGACACATCAGCAAAATTGCTTAGCTATTTCTAAATTCTGAGGAAATAGTTAACATTTTTAACATTTTCTTTTAAAATAACCTTTTCCTAGGTTGTATATTTTCAGGGCCTGTTGTTCCTATTACAGCCTCTATCGCCAGAAAGATAATCTTCTCTTTTTATATGATAAAGTTCTGTTTAAGAACTGATATTAAATGTGTCTTAGCCTTTGTATGTGTGTGAGCATGTTCCTGTGTATGAGTTCTGGTTATGCGCATGCCATGGCATGTGTGGAGGTCAAAGGGCAAACTCAAGTGTCAATCATCACCATCTACCTTGTTTGAACAGGGTCTTTTTGTTTTTGATGATGCATAGACCAGGCTAACAAGCCCATGAGCTTTGGGGAATTCTCATGCTTCTGCCTCCTGCCTCACTATAGAAGCACTGGGATACAGGTATGCACTGCCACACCCAGCTTTACATAACATCTAGGGAGGGATTCAGGCTCACATCCTCACACTAGCAGGGCAAGCATTTACCCACTGGGCCATCTTTCCAGTCCCTAAAACAAAGTATTGAAAGGTTCTGTCACATATTTAACCAATGTACACAAATTTTTTAATTTTAGAATATGATAATTTTAGGATAGTTTTATTTTAAAACAAGGATTTTTTTTTCCTCTTGGAAAACAAAACAAAACAAAGCTGATTCCTAAGTTAAAGGGGCCTGAGTGTGAATTTTAGCTTTGTACATTGTAAGACCAGACTAATAGTTTGTAAAATATTTCATAGAGGAGCTGGCAAGATGGTTCATCAGGTAAGAGCACTGACTGCTCTTCCAAAGGTCCTGAGTTCAAATCCCAGCAACTACATGGTGGCTCACAACCACCCGTAATGATACCTCACGCCCTCTTCTGGTGTGTCTGAAGTCAGCTACAGTGTACTTATGTATAATAATAAATAAATCTTTGGGCTTGAGCAATCAGGGACTGAGTGAGTGAGGCCGACTGGAACTAGCAAAGGTCCTAAAAAAATTCAATTTCCAACAACTACATGAAGGCTCACAACCATTTGTACAGCTACAGTATACTCACATACATAAATAAATAAATCTTTAAAAAATATTTCATAGAGTAACTATGGGGATAAAATGTATACAACAGGCATTTTAAAGAACCTGTCTATAATCTTTTATACCATGTTAAACTACAGACTCTTACAGCTTTTCACCAAAATAGATCAAGCTACTGCTTTTCAAAAGGTGTTTCACAGTCTTAGCATCCAAGTCCACTTTCTATTAGACACTCCCAAATGGAATTGACATGTTGAATCTAATATAAAAAGTTTCTAAATATTTTGTAGGTGTTAAGACAGGTTTATCTTTAAATGGCACCTGGAGTAGCCAGCCACTTGCAGTGTAAATATTGCATAAACCAGTTCATATTTATGTATCCTGTATCTTTTCGTTGTGGCTGAAATAACTGGCCTTAGACACTACTCACTCAAGGGTGAGTTTATATATGTGTGTGTTCAAAATCTCATATGTAACTGTTTATACTTACCTATTTTATAGAATAGCAAGATATGAAAGTATCTCTATGCTGTGGGTTAGCATGGCCTAATTCTCTTATTGGTACAATATACAATATGGCATAATATGCAAAGAAAGAGGTATTATTATGAGCTACAGTACTTTAGTAAATATATAATTAAATTGTAACTATCATAACTAAAAAGTAACCTTGTGAAGCAACATCAAAAGCCTAGATGTGCACCTCTGCTCTGCAGGGAAACCACACTCCAAAAACTTGCACTGGTAAATTAAACATCTCCTCCTGTGTGCTGTTAATCTGCTCCTTTAAACCTAATTAGGATTGAATATACATCAAAGACAAAGATGTGATCTCATGATTATCCCAGTAAAATAAGAGTCAAATTTTTGACTCAGTATGTATTTAGATCTAAAGTTATAGCAGTAATGCAAACTCTTTGGTTATAAGTAGAGACCCATCAGACAATATTTTCTATGGATAAGAATGGGTCTGTTCTTAGAGTCCTATACATGATGTCACTAAATTCAGTAAAGGATTTTTTTTATTAAAAACAGTTATGTGTATAGTTATTTTGCCTGCATACATTTTATGCACCATCAGTGTGCCTGGTGCCCCAAAAGGCAAGAAGAGGGTGTTAGATCTCCTGGAACTACATAACAGCTGGCTGTGAGCTGCCATGTAAGTGCTGGGATCCAAATCTGCATCCTCTGGAAGAGCAGCCAGTGCTCTTACTCTCTGAGCCTTCTCTCCAGCTACCACCACCCCGTTAAGATTTACATTCTTGGTGTGTGTGTGTGTGTGTGTGTGTGTGTGTGTGTGTGTGTGAGAGAGAGAGAGAGAGAGAGAGAGAGAGAGAGAGAGAGAGAGAGAGAGAGAGAGATGTGCCATCTAACAATGTGAACAGTGCAGTAAGGCTGGCTGGATGTAAATGCCCACCTATGCCATTTAAATCAATCGCAAGACTTTGGGGAAAGCTGCTAACTCTTTGCTTTATTTTTGTGCAAATTATGGAAATAACGCCTAAGCAGAAGTGTTATGTGGATTTCAAGGCTTCATTCACGCAAACCCCTTAGAGCAGTACTGGTGCGCAGCCATTGCTCTGTAGTTATTAGCAACAGTGATTATACTGACAGGCCGTTCATTCTCACCACTGACACTACCTTAAACTACCTTTGAGTTCTAAGAATTAGGATTCTTATTTGACCCAGCATTAAATATTCTAAAGTTTAGAACATTTTATTGTTTGATGTTTAAANTCACGCAAACCCCTTAGAGCAGTACTGGTGCGCAGCCATTGCTCTGTAGTTATTAGCAACAGTGATTATACTGACAGGCCGTTCATTCTCACCACTGACACTACCTTAAACTACCTTTGAGTTCTAAGAATTAGGATTCTTATTTGACCCAGCATTAAATATTCTAAAGTTTAGAACATTTTATTGTTTGATGTTTAAAAGCGTCTCCTGATAACAAGATGCATGAACAATTCAAAGTAGAATTCTCCTATTTTAACATCGTGCATGACGTCATAGTCCCCGAGCAACCGGAAAGGCTCTGCCGCTGGGACATTTTATAAGGTGAGTTTCAGTACACAGTTGGGGAAATACTGCTCATAAGCATATTAATTGAATGCTCATAAGGAAGAGCATAATTAAATACTATTCCTTTGTGGGCTGATGAATTAAACATTACAATTAATACCTCTCTGTGGGGAAAAAAATAGAACTTGTCTTTTTTTCCCAGGAAAGAAAAATTGGCAGTGTGGGATGTTTAAAAGTTCTCCTAGTGCTGCATGTTTTATTCCCCAAAATTTACCCTTCCCAATTGGAAATGTAATAAAGATTCCATATTAGGGTTTTGTTCTATTGTCTTGCCTGGTATAAAATTTGGATCTTAGGGTAAACATAACCTTTTCTAAAAGAAGATGGGTGAGAGTTGCTTTTCAATTGTGGCTTTCTCTTATTCCACTTTAAACTCACTGTTTCCTAGTTTGCTAGTGTTTGTAGAACAAATCAGCAGAGACCTGATCTCTTCTGTAATAGGCACTCTTCCTCACGGTTGCTGAAGGTAAAGATCTGTGATAACGTTTGGGTGGGGTTGGTTTCTTCTGAGGCATCTTTCCTGCTGTGGGATGCTACCTTTCTTCTGTACTCTACTGAACCCAACCCTTGATGAGACTGCATGTGTCTAGGAGTTCTGTCCATATCCCAGTTTCCTCTCATAAAGACACTGGATTAGGTCAATGACCCCAGTTTAGCTTAACTAATTCCAAAGATCCTGTGTCTGATTGCAGTCACATTCTGTAAGGCACTGTACATCAGGAATTCACACAGAAATTTTGTGAGTACTATTAATTTACATCCTTTTTATTCTTTCTAAAGAGTTCCTTGCCAGGTCAGTGTCCTGAAGACAAATTCCATCATTTTTTATTTATCTCAGGAAGAATTTATTTATCCTTTACTTGAAAGATAATTTAGCTGGATATAGAATTCTAAGCTATGAGTTTTTCTTTGAGCAGTTTAGATATGTCTTCTTACTTGCATGCTGTCTGAGCAGAAATTCCCATTGCCTTTAGCAATGTACACTCTTCTCCTGGCTTCTTTTGGGATTGTCCTACTGTTTTGATTTTCTGCAGTTTAGATACATTTTGTCTTAATGTACAGAGTATACAGTTTGAATACATATGTCTTCTGTAGAAAGGGAACAGGTTGGATACAGTATGTCTTCATGTATACACAGTGTGCAGCTGAGATAGGTTATGTCTTAGATATAGAACTTTCCATGGTACCTCAGTCACCCTCTCCTAGCTTCCTGCATCTAACCTTCAGTTGGGAAAGGTCTCAGTCATCGAAGATCTCATTGTATCAAAGATTTCTTCTATTTCTTTTTTAAAATAGTTTTTTATTTAATGTATGAGTATCTGTATGTACACCTACATGCCAGAAGAGGGCCCAAGATTTCACTATATACGGTTGTGAGCCACCATGCACTATATAGTTGCTGGGAATTGAACTCAGGGCTTCTGGAAGGGCAGCCAGTGCTCTTAACCGCTGAGCCATCTCTCCAGCCCTCTTCTATTTCTTTTTCTCCTCATTTTTTTTCCATGTCCTCATCATACCTATATTATATCTTTTGTAGTTGTTTCATAGGTTTCTTCCCTGTGTTTGTTTATTTATTTATTATTCGCTTTTTGCATTTTTGGCACTCAGGATTGAACTCAGGCTGCTGCACACGTTAGGTGAGCACCCTTGGCCACTTAGCTAAGTCCCTGATTCATTCTTGTCTTTGTATTTCAGGAATTTGTATTTGGGATTAACACTTCCTGAGACTCGCTGACTATTTCTTCAGCTCTGTATATTGGTGAGTCAAATAAAAGCATTTTTAATTCACACGGCTCTGGGTGTCAGTCATTTCCCTCTTTTCTTTAGAACATCCATCTGCATATTTTCTATCCTCACACAGTTTACTCTACACACTACAGCCATTACGTATGCTTTTGTTATTTTATTTTATGCATGTAGATATTTTGCCTGCATGTATGTATGTGCACCATGTGAGTGCCTGGTGCCCAGGGAGAGCAGAAGAGGGCACTGGATCCTCTGGAAATTGTATTACAGATACTTGTGAGCCACTGTGTGAATGCTGGGAATTGGGAATTGAACCTGGGTCCTTTGGAAGAATAGCCAGTATATTTATTTTCTGTCTTCTTCTTCTTCTTCTTCTTCTTCTTCTTCTTCTTCTTCTTCTTCTTCTTCTTCTTCTTCTTCTTCTTCTTCTTCTTCTTCTTCTCCTCCTCCTCCTCCTCCTCCTCCTCTTCCTCCTCCTCCTCTTCCTCCTCCTCCTCTTCCTCCTCCTCCTCCTCCTTCTCCTCTTTCTCCTTTTCCTTCTTCTTCTCCTCCTTCTTCTTCTCCTCCTCCTTCTCCTTATTATTATTACTATTATTACTAACTCAATGATTCCAACACCTCTGCCACATCTGAGTCCTCTTTTGATACTTTTCTGTGTGTTTTTATCATTTATCACTTCTTATTGTTTAATATTCTTTGTGATACTTTTATTACAAATTACATATAGTATATTAGGTAAAAGGGGTTGAGTAAAAAATTACATATAGTATATTAGGTAAAAGGGGTTGAGTAAAAAATTACATATAGTATATTAGGTAAAAGGGGTTGAGTAAAAAATTATATATAGTATGTTAGGTAAAAGGGGTTGAGTAAAAAAATACATATAGTATATTAGGTAAAAGGAGTTGAGTAAATAGCTTTATTTTGAGGCTTTCATACTTATCTAGCTAGGAGTCCTGCTGTGATTTGTTGTTGTTGTTTTTCAGTTTGGGTGTTTTGGGGTGTTTTTGTTAGCTGGACTGTGGGAGTATCCAGGGGGTCAGCTGGCCGTCCTGCCCTTGTTTTGTCACCCCTGCTCTCTTCGTGCTGCTCAGCAGACTCTCATGTTCCCTCTGGGTCCCAAGAATTGAACTCAGAGTCTTACATATCCTAGGCAAGGGCTATACCACTGAACTTCACCCCCATCTCCTCCTTAGGTTTTTACATTTTTTACTTTCACCAAGTTGCAGGCTAGCCTTGAAATTCCTGGATACCCAAGACAGTCTTCACACTCCAGATCTTCCTGCATCAGCCTGAGTAGCTGCTATTCCAAATGTGTGTGTCCCCATGCCTGGCTTCAAACTTCTTAACTGATACATGGGGTCTTTCGTTCCTATTTTCCTGTTATCAAACGGGAACTCTGCAAGTGTAGTGGGGATAAGGTCTGTGGGAGGAAAATAACTGGAGTTTTATGAGTCTTCATCTCTTAATAAGCCTGAGTCCCTGAGATGTATGTAACCTTTACAACTGCTCTTCAGTGGGACTTTGTTTTGTTTGCCCCAGCAGGTTAGCCAGGAAGGCTAGACCGAGTTACAGTCCAATATTTCCTCCCCATAGATCAGTTGGGCTCTAATAAAACGCCCCATGCTTTGTGCATTAAGTTACGTTCTCTATAGAAAAGAATCAATGTGTGCATTATAAAAGCGACTTATTGCGCTGGCTTACACGATAGGTAACCCTGCAATGGCTGCCTCCACACAGAACAGGCAAAGAACTAGGTGGCTGTACATTCTAAGAAGCTGGGCATCTCAGCTATCCTAACCTAGCGCCGAAGGCCTGGAGGCTCCCTGGAGAGTCCCTAGTGTGAGTCTATGTTGAAGAGTCGAAGAAGCTGGAGTCTGATGTGTTCGGATCATAGAAGCAGGCGTCTACGCTATCACTTAGCCGAGAAAGGGTCTCGCTAGTGTGCATGTTCACTGCCTTCCCAGAACCTCTTTTCACCCAGGAGGCCAGCCAGCTTGTGCGGAGGCACTGCTCAGGTTCAGGGTGAGTCTCCCCGACCCCCACTACTGTGCCACACATCAATCCTTTCTGGAAGCAGATTCACTGGCACAGAGGTGTGTTTCTCTTGTAGTGTGACATCCAACCAACACAGTCTGATGAAGTGTAACGTTAGACCCTAAGAGCAGGCGCCCTCAGCCTGTTTCATAATGACTGTTTTCCCTTTCATCACTTGAAAACAAGAGGAGTTTGTCATAATTTTAAAATCGAAAAATTCAAACTTACTGTGTCACCCAAGTTGATTTCAAACTTGCAATCCTCCTGCCACAGCTTTCCAATATGCTAGGATTACAGGTATGCACTATCACATATGGTCTCATCTTCATTTTTGAAGGAATGTTCACAGTCTATAAAATTCTAGATTGACAGGACTTTTTCCCCTTAGCCCTTTTTTTTCTCTTATAAGGACAACATTTAACTGGGGCTGGCTTACAGGTTCAGAGGTTTAGTCTATTATCACCAAGGTGGGAGCAGGGCAGTGTGCAGGTAGACATGGTGCTGGAGACAGAGCTGAGAGTTCTACATCTTATTCTGAAGGGAACCAGAAGACGGTCTCAGTCAGCTAGGATGAGGGCTTGTTTGTTTGTTTGTTTGTTTATAGAACATGATTTTAATATTTTCAACTGTTAACATTCAACAGACAGAATAATTATTTTAAGATATATTTCGTTGTTATGTCTCCCTTTTCATTTCTGATTTTATTATTTTGGATACTGTCTCTGTGCCCTCTGGTTAGTCTGGCTAAGGGTTTATCTATCTTGTTGATTTTTCTCAAAGAAGGAGCTCCTGGTTTTGTTGATTCTTTTTAGTTAGTTTTTAGTATAGTTCTTTTTGTTTCTATTTGGTTGATTTCAGCCCTGGGTTTGATTATTTCCCGCCGTCTCCTCCTCTTGGGTGTATTTGCTTCTTTTTGTTCTAGAGCTTTCAGGTGTGCTGTTAAGCTGCTAGTGTAAGCTCTCTCCAGTTTCTTTTTGGAGGCACTTAGAGCTATGAGTTTTCCTCTTACCACTGATTTCATTGTGTTCCATAAGTTTTGGCATGATGTGTCTTCACTTTCATTAAATTCTAAAAAGCCTTTAATTTCTTTCTTTATTTCTTCCTTGATCAAGTTTTCATGTGTATGCATGCTTTCCATTGTTTTTGTTAGTATTTAAGACCAGCCTGGTAATCTGGTAGGATGCATGGGATTATTTCAATCTTCTTGTATCTGTTGAAGCATGTTTTGTGACCAACTATATAGTCAGTTTTGGAGAAGGTACCATGAGGTGCTGGGAAGAAGGTATATTCTTTTGCTTTAGGATGAAATGTTCTATAAATATGTCAGACCCATTTGGTTCATAACTTCTATTAGTTTCACTGTCTCTGTTTAGTTTCATTTTCCATGATCTGTCCATTGCTGAAAGTGAAGTGTTGAAGTCTCTCACTATTATTGTGTGGGGTATGATATGTGCTTTGAGCTTTAGTAAAGTTTCTTCTATGAATGTGGATGCCCTTGCACTTAGAGCATAGATGTTCAGAATTGAGAGTTCATCTTGGTAGATTTTTCCTTTGACCAGTATGAAGTGTCCTTCCTTATCTTTTTTGATAACTTTTGGTTGAAAGTTGATTTTATTCAATATTAAGATGGCTACTCCAGCTTATTTCTTGGGACCATTTGCTTGGAAAATTGTTTTACAGCCTTTTATTCTGAGGTAGTGTCTGTCTTTGTCACTGAGGTGCATTTCCTGTATGCAGCAAAATTCTGGGTCCTGTTTACGTATCCAGTCTGTTAGTCTAAGCCTTTTTATTGGAGAATTGGGTCCACTGATGTTAAGAGATATTAAGGAAAAGTGATTGTTACTTCCTGTTATTTTTGTTGTTAGAAGTGGAATTAAGTTTGTGTGCTATCTTCTTTGGGGTTTGTTGAAATACTACTTTCCTGCTTTTTCTAGGGTGTAGTTTCCTTCCTTGTGTTGGTGTTTTCCATCTATTATCCTTTATAGGGCTGGATTTATGGAAAGATGCTGTGTAAATTTGGTTTTGTCATAGAATATCTTGTTTTCTCTGCCTATGGTAATTGAGAGTTTTGTTGGGTATAGTAGCCTGGGCAGGCATTTGTGTTCTCTTAGGGTCTGTATGACATCTGCCCAGGATCTTCTGGCATTTATAGTCTCTGGTGAGAAGTCTGGTGTAATTCTGATAGGTCTGCCTTTATATGTTACTTGACCTTTTTCCCTTACTGCTTTTAATATTCTTTCTTTGTTTAGTGCATTTTGTGTTTTGCTTATTATGTGACAGGAGGAATTTCTTTTCTGGTTCAGTCTATTTGGAGTTCTGTAGGCTTCTTATATGTTGATGGGCATCTCTTTTTTTAGGTTAGGAAAGTTTTCTTCTATAATTTTGTTGAAGATATTTACTGGCCCTTTAAGATGGGAATCTTTTGTGATTGGGTTACCTCACTCAGGATGACACCCTCCAGATCCATCCATTTGCCTAAGAATTTCATATATTCATTGTTTCTAATAGCTGAGTAGTACTCCATTGTGTAAATGTACCAAATTTTTTGTATCCATTCCTCTGTTGAGGGACATCTGGGTTCTTTCCAGCTTCTGGCTATTATGAATAAGGCTGCTATGAACATAGTGGAACATGTGTCCTTATTACCAGATGGAACCTCTTCTGGATATATGCCCAGTAGAGGTATTGCAGGATCTTCCGGTAGTACTATGTCCAATTTTCTAAGGAACCGCCAGACTGATTTCCAGAATGGTTGAACAAGCTTGCAGTCCCACCAACAGTGGAGGAGTGTTCCCCTTTCTCCACATCCACGCCAGCATCTGCTGTCACCTGATTTTTTGATCTTAGCCATTCTTACTGGTGTGAGAACTCACATAACATGTACTCACTGATATGTGGATACTAGCCCAGAAGCCTAGACTACCCAAGATACAATTTACTAAACACATGAAACTCAAGAATGAAGTTCAAAATGTGGTCTCTTCGCCACTTCCTAGAATTAAGAACAAAGCACACATTGAAGGAGTTACAGAGATCATGTGTGAAGCTGAATCAAAAGGATGGACCAACCAGTGACTGCGGCTCCCATGGATCCTTCCCATAATCAGCCACCAAAAACAAACACTATTGCATATGCCAGCAAGATAATGCTGAAAGGGCTCTGATATAGCTGTCTCATGGGAGGCTATACCAATGCCTGGCAAACACGGAAGTGGATGCTCACAGTCAGCTATTAGTTGGAACACAGGACTCCCAAGGAAGGAGCTAGAGAAAGTACCCAAGGAGCTGAAGGGGTCTTCAACTCTATAGGTGGAAGAATAACATGAACTAACTAGTTCCCCCTGTGCTCATGTCTCTAGCTGCTTATATGGAAGAAGATGGCCTAGTTGGCCATCATTGGGAGGAGAGGCTCCTTGGTCATGCAGACTTTATATGCCCCAGTACAGGGGAACGCCAGGGCCATTATGTGGGAGGGGAGCAGGGCGGGGATTGGGGGGGGTAATGGGGAAATTTCTGTATAACACTTGAAATGTAAATGAAGAAAATATCTAATAAAGAGAAAAAAATTTTTAAAAAAAGAACTCAGAAATTAAAAAAAAAAAGTTGGGAATCTTGGCTCTCTTCTCTATCTATTATCCTTAGGTTTGGTCTTCTCATTGTGTCCTGAATTTCTTGGGTGTTTTAGGTTAGGAGCTTTTTTGCTTTTTGCATTTTCTTTAACTGTTGTGACAATGTTTTCTATGGTATCTTCTGCACCTGAGATTCTCTCTTCTATCTCTTGTATTCTGTTGATGATGCTTGCATCTATGACTCCTGATCTCTTTCATAGGTTTTCTAACTTCATGGTTGTCTCCCTTTGTAATTTCATTATTGTTTCTATTTCCATTTTTAGAAATAGATCTTGGATGCTTTTGTTCATTTCCTTCAGCTGTTTGTGTTTTCCTGTAATTCTTTAAGGAATTTTTGTGTTTTCTCTTTAAGGGCTTCTAGTTGTTTACCTGAGTTCTCCTGTATTTCTTTAAAGGAGTTATTTATGTCCTTCTTAATGTCCTCTATCATCATCATAAGAAGTGATTTTAGATCTGAATCTTGCTTTTCCGGTGTGTTGGGGTATCCAGGACTTGCTATGGTGGGAGAATTGGGTTCTGATGATGCCAAGTAACCTTGGTTTCTGTTGCTTATGTTCTTATGCTTACCTCCCGTCATCTGATTATCTCTAGTGCTTCCTGTCCTCGATATATCTGGCTGGAGCCTGTCCTTCCTGTGATCCTGGTTGTGTCAGAACTCCTCAGAGTTCAGCTGTCTCTGTGATTCTGGGATTCTGGGATACTGAAATCCTGGGTATGTCAGAGCTCCTAGGAGTCAAGCTGCCTCTGGGACCCTGAGATCCTGATGTGACCAAGCTCCTGGGATCCTGGGTTCCTCTGATCCTGGGCATGTTAGAGCATCTGGGAGTGGAGCTTCTTCTGGGTGTTATGGGACTGGCTGTGGGGTTAGCGCCCAAGGTCTGCTCAGGGCACCGGCCCAGACAAGGAGTAGGATAAGGGTCTTAAAGCTCACGCCCATAGTCACGCCCATACCTTAGCACTTAGATGAAAAGATGTCTTCTGGTCCTTTCATAAAAGCTTATTATTATCTCCCTCTGGCTCCCCCTCTCCCTCTTTCTCCCCCCCCCCTGCCGCCTCCTCTCCCTCTCCCCGACCTCTCTCTTTGTGTGTGTGATAGCTTGCATATGGAGGTCAGATGACAACTTTCACGAGTCAGTTCTCTCTGTCCACCATGTGTGGCTTAGGGATTGAACTCAGGTTGTCAGGCTTGGCAACGGAGAGCCTTTACCTGCTGAATCATCTCACCAGCCCTGGTCCAAAAGTTTTGTTCTGTTTTGTTTTTCTTTTTTGG
>LR750151.1:842225-871199 GCA_902729485.2 Mus minutoides | reverse complement strand
TGTTCCACTATGTTCATAGCAGCCTTATTCATAATAGCCAGAAACTGGAAAGAACCCAGATGTCCCTCAACAGAGGAATGGATACAAAAAATTGGTATATTTACACAATGGAGTACTACTCAGCTATTAAAAACAATAAATATATGAAATTCCTAGGCAAATGGATGGATCTGGAGACTTTGTGTTTTGAAAGAGAGCTGGAGTCGGGCATGGTGCATGCCTTTAATCCCACCACTCAGGAGGCAGAGGCAGGCAGATTTCTGAGTATGAGTCTAGCCTGGTCTACAAAGTGACCTCCACGACAGCCAGGGCTATACAGAGAAACCCTTTCTCAAAAACAAACAAACAAACAAACAAACAAAATAAAAGAGAAAGAGAGTTGAAAGTTAGGTTGATAAGGGGGGTAATATAATAGAGTAGATTCTGTAAAGTCTTGGTAGAGGGAAATAATGTTATTAAAATATTTTAATTCAATACAAATACATATATACACATATATGTATGTGTATATATATATATACATCTGTGACCAAGTAGGAAACCCACATCTACACTGGCTGCAGACTCTCCAATACAGCTAAGAAGTGACTAAGGCTACCTTTTCCTGATCTTACCCTAACATCATTTTATGTCTCCTTATGAGTTTTCCAAACAAACCACCCTGAAAAGTCCCGTATTTCTTGGAAATAGAATCAGAGATTTTTATATCTAGACCATGGGATAAATATAGAATCAAAATATCTGCTATATCTGTATAACCAGAACACATGCTACAAGGTTTCCATGACCACTTCCTAAGCATGATATTATGGTGTTTTGATGTTGTTGTTTTTTAATGTTTTGCCTTTATAAACAATGAATCTCTGTGCTTCAGTTCCCAAAATTGTTTACAAAAGTGCTTATTTTCAGCTGTCTGCTTTGATAATGTACACTTATTTAACCTAAAATAATTGAATTAAACACAATTTCATTATTTATGCTCCTGATACAAAATTACCTTGCTAAAAAGGAATAATCAGTGTAAGTTTTGATTATACAAAATCTTTGAATTATAATTAAATCATTTAAACACACACACACACACACACACACACACACACACACACACACACACACATATACAATCATCAAATAAAACAAAACCATTAAAGTCATCTTATATATTTCTGGGCCCAGGATCATAGATAGGACTTTCATGGATTTAGCTATATTATGAGTACATAAAGTAATTATTTATGTTTTGTTGTTTTTTTTTGTTTGTTTTGTTTTGTTTTGTTTTTTTGTTTGTTTTGGTTTGGTTTTTTTTGTTTGTTTGTTTGTTTTTTTGTTGTTGTTTTTGTTTTTGTTTTTGTTTTTGTTTTTGAGTTGGGAATCTCTTTATGTGGTCATAGACATATTTTCTATTGCCCAGGCTGGCCTTAAACTTATAGTTTTTCTGTTCCTGAAATCTAAATGCTGAGACTACAGATGAGTGCCAGCAGGTCTTGCTCAATCCATGTATTTGTGTTCTTTAGGGCTGAGAAGCACCTTTAAAAAATGTTCAAAATCCTTAATCATCAGAGAAATGCAAATCAAAACAACCCTGAGATTCTACCTCACACGTCAGAATGGCTAAGATCAAAAATTCAGGTGACAGCAGATGCTGGCGAGGATGTGGAGAAAGAGGAACACTCCTTCATTGCTGGTGGGATTGCAAGCTGGTACAACCACTCTGGAAATCAGTCTGGTGGTTTCTCAGAAAACTGGACATAGTACTACCGGAAGATCCAGCAATACCTCTACTGGTCATATACCCAGAAGATATTCCAACTGGTAACAAGGACACATGCTCCACTATGTTCATACCAGCCTTATTTATAATAGCCAGAAGCTGGAAAGAACCCAGATGTCCCTCAATTGAGGAATGGCTACAGAAAATGTGGTACAATTTACACAATGGAGTACTACTCAGCTATTAAAAACAATGACTTTATGAAATTCTTGAGTAAATGGATGAATCTGGAGGATATCATCCTGAGTGAGGTAACCCAATCACAAAAGAAGTCACTTAATATGCACTCAATGATAAGCTGATATTAGCCCCAAAACCTTGAATACCCAAGATACAATTTCCAAAACACAAGAAAATCAAGAAAGACCAATGCATGGATACTTCATTCCTCCCTATAACAGGGATTAAAATATGCATGAAAGGAGGTGCAGAGACAAAGTTTGGAGCTAAATGAAAGGATGGACCATCCAGAGAGTGCCCCACCCGGATGGTCCATCACATAATCAGCCACAAAATGCAGTCACAACTGCACACACCAGCAGGATATTGCTGAAAGGATCCTGATATAGCTGTTTCCTGTGAGGCTTTGACAGTCTCTGACAAATACAGAAGTGGATGCTCACAACCATCTATAGGGCAGAACACAGGATCCCCAATGTAGGAGCTAGAGAGTACCTAAGAGCTGTAGGGGTCTGCAACCCTATAGATGGAACAACAATATGAACTAATCAGAACCCCCAGAGCTCATGTCTCTAGCAGCATATGTATTAGAAGATGGCCTAGTTGGCCATTACTCAGGAAGAAAGGCCCTTGGTCTAGCAATGTTTATATGCCCCAGTACAGGGGAATGCCAGGGCCAAATATTGGGAGGGGGAGGGTAGGAGAGCAGGGCGGGGGTGGGTGCAGGGGACTTTTGGGATAACGCTTGAAATGTAAATGTAGAATATCTCTTAAAAAAAAAAAAAAAAAAGAATGAAATCAGCCACCAAATGCAGACACTATTGCATATGCCAGCAAGATTATTCTGAAAGGGCCCTGATAGAGCTGTCTTGTGTGAGGCTATGCCAGTGCCTGTCAAACAAAGAAGTGGATGCTCACAGTCAGCTATTGGATGGAACACAGGGTTTCCAATGGAAGAGCTAGAGAAAGTACCCAAGGAGCTGAAGGGGTCTCCAACTCTATAGGTGGAACAAAAATATGAATTAACCAGTACCCCTGGAGCTCATGTCTCTAGCTGCATATGTAGCAGAAGATAGCCTAGTTGGCCATCATTGAGCAGAGAGGCCCCTTGGTCTTGCAAACATTATATGCCCCACTATAGGGGAACACCAGGGCCAAGAAGTGGGAGTGGGTGGGTAGGGGAGCAGGGCAGGGTGGGGAGGGTATAGGGGACTTTTCGGATAGCATATGAAATGTAAATGAAGAAAATATATAATAAAAAATGGAAAAAAAAACAACAAAACAAAACAAAACAAAACAAAACAACAACAACAACAACAACAAAACACTTATCCTTTTGTAATTATTACCTAACTAGTACTCAGGGAACACTCAGGACTCCAAAAGCCTTGTACAAGTTCCATCCTCCCAGTGACATGGAGGGAGTCACCAATGGCTCCATTTTGCATATGGAGGCTCCCATTTCTTTTTTTTCCCTTGCTGGTGTGTGGCAAATAAAAAATGGGCCCTAATACAGGGGAACACCAGGGCCAAGAAATGGGAGTAGGTGAGGAGGGGAGCAGAGCTGGGGAGGGGGAGGATAGAGGGAACTTTCAGGATGGCATTTGAAATGTAAATTAAGAAAATATCTAATAAAAAATAAATAAAAATTGAGAGAGAGAGAGAGAGAGAGAGAGAGAGAGAGAGAGAGAGAGAGAGAATGAAAGTGGTAAACCAGGCAGTGGTGGCACATGTGTTTAATCCCAGTACTTGGGATGCAAAAGTAGGTGGATTTCTGAGTTCGACGACAGTCTGGTCTACAGAGTGAGTTCCAGGACAGCCAGGGGTATACATAGATTCCCTGTCTTACTGCTCCCCCGCTCCAAAAAAAAAAAAAAAAAAAAAAAGAAAAAAAGAAAAAGAAAAAGAAAAGAATGAAAGTGGTGACCAACCTTGCATGAATGTGTTTGACTTTGCTATAAACACATACGCCTTAATAAATTATGTTTACATTTTTAGAGGCAAGTGATTTTCTTTTTTGTTAATTACTGAATGTAACATGTTTTTTCATACAGCTTATTTCCAAATATTTTCTTTCTGCCTATAAATTAACTTTCAATAATGCACTCAGTGTCTTTTAATGAGAAAACATTTTGATTTCAATGAAGCAAACTTTGTCATTTTCTTTTTCCTTCTTTGATAGCACTGCATGTGCTTTGAATATTATATCAAATAATCTTTGCCAAGTATAGATTGGATATTGTTCCAAGATATCTTCAAAGAGGTCTATAATTTTAGCATGTATTTATAATTATGTTATCCACTCTAATTACAGTATATGGTATGAATAAATGTAGAGCTTTAATTCTAATGCAAATCCATTGATAAAACTTTAAATATTTACTATATTAAAATATTGTTTTAATAATATAGTGTGGCATCATCAACAAAATGAATTAATAGTATGTGCATGCACAATATTAATTTACTACTTTGTCACATTATTCTTTTTAATCTAGTTCCATTTTTTTATCTAGTTCCATTTTAATAGTACATTATCTTGATTGACATATATTTAAATTAAACATTAAAGTTACCATCTATAGGTAATTTTTAAATGTTGCCTAATCTAAGCCATTGTTTATAAATATTAATTATTGGAAGATGTGCTCAGACAATGTTGACTAAGAACTTGTACATACCAATAAATGCCTTCTTTCTTTCTTTCTTTCTTTCTTTCTTTCTTTCTTTCTTTCTTTCTTCCTTTCTTTCTTTCTTTCTTTCTTTTTCTTCCTTCCTTCCTTCCTTCCTTCCTTCCTTCCTTTCTTTCTCTCTTTCTCTTTCTCTTTCTCTTCCTTCCTTCCTTAATTCCTTTTTTTCCTTCCTATCTCTCTCTTTCTCTCTCTCTCTCTCTCCCTTTCCTTCCTTCCTCCTTCCCTCCCTTCATCCCTCCCCCCCTTTTCTTTCTTTTATTTTATTCTGAGGCAGCTTTTATCTGTTTAGCCCTGCCTGTCCTGGAACTCACTCTGTAGACAAGGCTGGCCTCAAACTCAGAAATCTGCCTGCCTCTGCCTACCAAATGCTGGGGTTAAAGGTGTGGGCCACCACTGCCAGGCAATGAATTTTCTAACTAAAATAACAAGTCATAAGAGGGAGCTCATGCTGTTCACTGCTGGAATGGCCAGGATTTAGAAGCTGGATGATGCAAAGCCTAGGGCCACAAAAGGAGGCAACACCAGTTTGTGTGGCCTGCTTGTTCCTGTATAATGATGTACTGAGGGGTAAAGGTCAAGGATTTGGGAATTCTACACTAATGCTATGTAAGAATTTCCAACCAACACCATGGTAGAAAAACAAATGTAACTGGATGCAGTTCCAGGTATAATACAAAGACTATAAATGGTCTGCAAATTGAGAAGGAGAGAAAGTTTCTTTCATTGTCCTTCCTATAACATTGTAAACAGACCTCAACATAAAAGGCTTATGATGAAGTCAAAACATCTAGACCTGTGAAGGCTTTTAACTAGAATTTAGAATTGTTAAAGTATGTCCTTCAAAAAGCTGAAGATTTTGACTGCTTCTCCCATCAGAAATTATAGTTTACTGATCTTTTAACAAGCTCATATGGTGTGAACAAGGAAACAACCTCAGAGGTCCTTCCCAAGTGATGATTGTATTATATATATAATTTTGTGACTTGGATTGTAGTTGCCACTTCTTGCATTTCTTCAAGATTCATGAAACCTGAATTTCCCATCCTTTTTTTTTTCTAAATGAACTTTTCTCTTTACTTTTGTCTAACTACACATTCTTGCTTATTAATGATTTATCATAAAATTATCCTATCTAATGTATCATGTATTATAACAGGTTAAACATGAGAGCTATAAATGAATGCTGTGATTATTAGACAAAAATAGCTATGAATGAGAAAATTTAAATATGTTTTTTTTTTCAAATGGACAAAATTAAATTAGAAAACATGCCACTCAGTGTTCAAGCATGCAGAGGGTAACTATTAGGTTAAATATTTCAGAAAGTATAAATGATCAGGATTATCAAAACGTGTTTTGAAGATTTATTTCTTTTCATTTAATCTTATGGATGCTTTGCCTGCTTATTTACCTGTACATTATATGCATGGAGTGCCCATGTAGGCCCACAAGAGAATGTCCGATTCTCTGGAACTGTATGTACACACAGTTGTGAGCTATAAAATGAGTGATGGGAAACAAGTCTGTGTCCTCTAGCAGAGCAACAAGTGCTGTTATTTCAAGACACACTTCCAGCCGCAGAAAGTCTCATTACCTAAATGTTGATACATATTTCAAAGAGAATTTATCACACCTGTGGAAATCAATAATCACACCTCTTTCCCTACTAGAGAAGCTAATCATTCCAATACTTGAATTCAATTCTCTATTATTTTCAATAATTGAATTGAAATCATAGATTTGACCTAACAACTTAGGATCATTTTTGGACAAAGTTGAGAATTAAACAGATACACATTTCATTAAATGTATATACTTCCTTGTGTTTAACCAGAATCAATAAATTAATTCAGAGCTGGTAATCAAATACTGTAATTAGAGCAAAATGTGTAGAAATTTTTTTACTCCACTAAACATTTTCAATCTACTAATCAAACCAGAGACTGAATGTAATTAAACAAGTTGGTGTGTGTTTGTGTGTGTGTGTCTGTGTGTATGTGTTTGTGTGTGTGTGTGTGTGTGTGTATGTGTGTGTATATGTATGTATATATAAATGTGTTTGTATTCACTATTACTTTCTACATGGCCTTATGTCTCCTTGACCCCTAACAGTATTTTTCTCTTGGTAAAAACTAATGTAGATTGTAAAATAATACAGGCACAATGATATTTGACATTTCTGAGTAAGGTTTTTAAAGACATATTTTGTTATGGCTCTCTTGTTCACAGCAACTAAAGTGAAATGTTTTTCCAAATGCCTCGACTCTCTGAATTTCAATCTAGAGTGAAGAAAATTGTGGAAGCCATCCTACTGTCAACATGTAATATGAGGCAAAAGTAAACTCCTACTTCCTATGGCTATCAATCCGTTTTGGATTTATATGCTAATGATGAATAGCCAAGTGAAATTAGGTGGATTTGGAAAAGCCTCGATGTGTTTGGAAAAGGGGCACACACTAATACCTCAATCAATATTGTTGGATATATTTATTCTAGATTTATCCAAAATGGGTATGCTATTCAAATGTTTGCCAACGTAAGTAAGCAGAACTTTCTGGGTATCTTGTAAACTCTTTTATTAACTCTTGAAATCCTATAATAACATTGAAGACTGACAGGTAGAGAAGGACCTTATTAATGGTCAGTGGTGAATTATATTGTCATTTCAATCACAGTTAAGATTATCCCCAAATATTTCAAATCTCATTTATATATTTTTTATATAATTTTTATATCTAAAAACAAAATGCTTGCTTATGAATTATAAGAAGGAGTCTTTTGTTTTCCACCCTAGCCCAGACACTATTTTTGTAGAATGTTAGGGAGAAAATACATTGAGTATCCAATTGAGATTCTATCTTAGAATAGAATAGGGACCTAGATAATAGGGATTTTTCAGAGAAGAAGTAGTGTCGCCCAAATATAAGAAGCAATGAAGGCAAGTAAGATGTAAAGGGAGGTGATTCAAGAGAGTCACTGCTAATGCTGTTGGCATTCAAAAATGAATATTTTAAGAAGTACTTGGAAAAACAATGAGCCAAACATGATTGACTATGATTAGAAATTTGTATAGTAGTTATTATCTGGTTTGAGTATTCAATGGCAGCAGAATGTAAGAAGGAAAATAAAGAGATTGCCTGCCATTCCTACTGAATTCTAATTCAAATGCATACAACATTACCATTGCAGACTTGAGAAATTATGTGGAATGACTAGATGCTGAGAGGAGGTCCAGCGATTCTAAACATAACAATCAGAGAAACACGGGAGTAGATTGGCTGAGAAGATGAAGTACAGGAGAGTACAAATCTAAGCACAAATGGCCATATTGAAATTAAATGGATTTTTGACTTAAATGTAGGTTCACACACACACACAGACACACACACACACACTCACACACACACTCACACACACACATATGCACACACACTCATATACACACACTCCTCTGTTACCAGGTTTCTGTTTTGTTTCAACACAGTTGCGTTTTTTCCATAGATTATGTCAAATTCCTAGTGCGCTGATTTTATAGTTCCATTTCAACCCTACTGATTAAAATGAGGTGCTGTACACCTTAGAATTTTCCCCTCAATTTAAATAATTTTATTGAATATATATGCATATGGAAAAATCCTAAGGGTACAGCTTGATGAATTATCACACAGAGAGCACTGCCTTGTAAGCAGCAGGTAGGTCAAGAAACAGAACATTAACTGAAACCCACAAGCGTCCTTGGCCACCTTTCATTAACCACCCAGTGCCTCAAGGGTAATCACTGTTCTGCCTCTATTAGCCTTAGAAATGTTGCCATTTTTAAAAGGTATACACATTTCAAAAGGCTACAAATCTAGGTTTAAATAGCTTTTCCTGTTTGTTCTATAGTATTTGTGGGACTTAAATTTAACAGAGGTATGGTACTTAATTCTTTTCTATAAAATTTCCTTTTGTGCTGTTGTTGGCAGAGGGCTTTTTTTTTTTTTTTTGAAAATAATGACTTGCAAAAAATAGACTTAGAGTAGTAACTGAAGCCAGTTGAAGGTATGGATCTGGATGCAAGAAAAGGAAATTCAAACTGGATTGATTACATGTTTCCATAAAGTTTGAATATTTGATTGTTTCCACAATAAAATTCCAATATGCATTTAATAAAGCTGTTAATATGAGATGGCAAGTCATGGCAATACCTACTTTATTTTTCATTGTGACTACAAATAACTTATTATCATATCAAACATAATCTTGACATTTTCTTTGCCTTGCCAGCAGCTATTCTGGTTTCCTTAATGAGTGAGTTCAGATTACAATTCTAATATAATTCTAGTATAAGAAAATGATTTCAGACAAACAGGAAAGTTAAAATAAAATCTGGAATCCTGTTACTCAATAGACATGACACAGAACCAATTAGGAGACTTTCTATTTTTCAGAAAATGCATCTGGGTGAATTTGTAGACTCTATGAAAAGAGCATAGTATTTTAAATTATGTTAAGCAGTCTATATTCACTAAATATTTGTTATAGAAATATCAAACTCATTTCAACTACTCATTATTTAGGTTAACAAGATGCCTGTTTAACCAATATAAAATATTTTCTCTTGTACATTAATTAGAAAAGTGCTCAATTTTGAGTAAAATAAGACTAAACATAAGATAATTGATAGATTAACCTAAATTAAGGAGCTTCCTCTTATAAAGGTCTGTAACTGCCTTCAAAAATGGACTGCTCTACAGAACTAGTTTACAATTAGGACTTAACATAAGTGCTAACATGACTGTTGAACCGGTAATAAACATTCCATCAATATGGCAAAGAACATTGTATGAATTATCTTTCTTAATGCATGACAATAGCATTTGTTGAACACCATAACACATAGTCAATCTGGGTGATTTACACTCAAATATTATTTTGACCTGATGAAGCTCTTCTGGCTAAGAATGTGACTCTGTAGGTAAGTGACTTATCAATTGTGTATGAGTTTGAATCTCCAGAGCTAGTGTAAACCGGGAAAAACCAAGGCATGTTTGCAATCTCAGCAGTTCAAAGACAGTCTATCTGACTAGTCATGAGCACAGTGAACAGGAGACTGTGGATGAAGCAAGATGCAAGCTGAGCACAGACATCTTTGGTTGTCTTTTCACCTCCATATATGTTTCTTGACCCGGATAGGCTTGAGATAAGCTTCACATTAGTATATACTTATCCCAAAACACAAAGCTTCTTTAGAGCATTGTCTTCATGGAAATTTTAGAACTCTAGTTCTAATAAAGCTTACAAATTGATATATGTAATTGTTTTAAGAATTTAAATGTCTCCTGAGTCTGTAATAGCTAGCAGTAGAATTACAGAAAGTAAGTATGCATTGGATAAGTGAAATTTAATTAAGTTTGCAAAGTGTTGATCATCCACAAAGGGAAATTTGATGAACATAATGGTCGTTCATTAACTTTTAGACTTGGGGTATTTTGATTTTGACAATTTTATCAGAATATAGAATTTTATCAAAATGCTAAAACCATATAATGTAATACTATTAATCTGGGTGGTTACATTTTTATCTGTAGAGATCATTCACTCCGGAATTGGTACAGGAAGCTACTAGTTGATTTATCTTGCTTTAATGAACTTTAATCTTTTTTATTCTTTCTTTCTTTCTTTCTTTCTTTCTTTCTTTCTTTCTTTCTTTCTTTCTTTCTTTCTTTCTTTCTTTCTTTCTTCAGTCCAGTACTTATCACTCTCCTGTTCTGCCCTCCAACAGTTCTTCATCTCATTCCTCCTTCCCCATCTCCAAGAAGATGTCCCCACACCCTGGCAGGCCTCCTCATTTCCTGGGGCATCAAGTCTCTCAACGGTTAGGTGCATCTTCTCTCATTCAGGCCAGTCCAGGCAATCTTCTCCTGTGAATGTGTCAGGGGTCTAGGAACAGCTAGTGTATGCTGCCTGGTTGGTGGTTCAGTGTCTGAGACTCCTGGTATTCCTATGGGGTTTCCCTTTTCTTTGACTTCTAGCCTTTCCCTAGTTTAACCACAAAGGTCCCTGGCTTCTCTCCACTGGTTGGGTATAAGTATCTTCTGTCTCAGTCAACTTCTTGTTGGGCCTTTTGGAGGGCAATCAGGCTAGGCTCTTGTTTATAAGTACATCCTATCATCAATAATAGTGTTAGGCTTTGGAACCTCCCCTTGAGATGGGTCTGGTCACTGAACCTTCTTTCCCTGAGCCTCTTTTCCATTTTTCTCCTTGCAGTTCTTTATGACAGGGACAATTCTGAGTCAGTTTTGGCTATGGGATGGCAACCTCATTTCTCCATTGAACCCCTTTCTACTGCAGTTGGATTCTACAATGTCCCTTTCCCCACTGCTTGGCATTTCATCTAAAGTCCCTCCCTTTGAGTCTTGATATTCTCTCACCTTGTGGATCTCTGGTAAATTGTAGAGGGTACCCCCACCTCCCACATCTCAGGTTATATATTTCAATTCATTCTACTGGCCCTCGAAGCTTCAATCCTGGTCCTCCCGCCAATACCTGATTGTGCTCCCCCTTTTTCCCTGTCTCTGCCCTCTCCCACCCAGTTCCCTTCTTTCCTATGTCCTCTGGTTTCTTCTCTCTCCATAGTGGGATTGAAGCATCCTTACTATGGCTCTATGGTTTGTTAACCATCTTCAGCCCCGTGGGTTTTATCTCGGGTATTTTGTATATTTTTGGCCAATATCCACTTATTAGTGAGTACATACCATGCATGTCCTTTTAGGTTTGTGTTACCTCACTAAGGTTAATATTTTCTAGTTCTATCTATCTGCCTGCAAAATACATGATATCCTTGTTCTTAATAGTAGTATCCCTTTGTGTAAATGAACCATATTTTCTGTTTCCATTCTTCGTGGGACATCTGGGTTATTTCCAGATTCTAGCTATCACAAATAAGACTGCTATGAATGCTGGGCAGTGATGGTGCATGCCTTTTATCCTGGCACTTCGGAAGCAGAAGCAGGTGAATTTCTGAGTACGAGGCCAGGCTGATCTACACAGTGAGTTCTAGGACAGCCAGGGCTACACAGAGAAACCCTGTCTCAAAAAACAAAAAACAACAAACAAACAAACAAACAAACAAACAAACCAAAAAAGACTGCTATGAACATATTGGAACATGGCATCATGATGGTTGTGACATCATGGGGAATCTTTTAGGTATGTGCCCAAGAGTAGTATAGATGGGTCTTCTTAGTATGTCTATTTCCAATTTTCTGAGGAACCTCCAGTTGATGTCCAGAGTGGTTGTGCCAGTTTGCAGTCCAATGAGCAATGTAGGAGTGTTCCTCTTTCTCTGTATTCTCACCTACATGTGCTGTCACCTGAATTTTTGATCTTAGGTATTCTGATTGGTGTAAGGTAGAATCTCAGGGTCATTTTAATTTGGATTTTTCTGATGACTAAAGACTTTCAACACTTCTTTAAGTGCTTCTCTTCCCTTTGATAGTCTTCTTTGTGGATTCTGTTTAGTTCTTTATCCTATTTAGTCTCTGTCATTGTTTGTATGGGTAGTTGGTTCTTGAGCTTGCCCAAGAATCATTATGGTAGCAACTTGAAAGTTGTTTTACTTCTCTGCTATCAAATAGAGTGAATATCCTGATATAACAGTGCTGGGTTCTTTTTTTATTTTAATTCTTTCTTTATTTATTTATTTATATTTATTTAGATCACAAACATTGCCCATTCACTGTCCTTCCTCTCAGAGTTCATCTCACAATCACACATGCCCTTCACTCCTGAGAATGTGAGTGCTATGGATCTTGGACCAGCCCAAGTATACTCTTTGGTTGGTGGTTCATTCTCTGAGAGATCCCAGAGGTCTAGGTTAGTTGACCCTCTTGGTCTTCATGTGGGCTTGCCATCTCCTTGAAGGCCTTAAATTCTTCTAATTTTTCCATAGGTGTCTCCAACCTCAGTCCAGTGCTTGGTTGTAAGTATCCACATCTATCTCAGACAGTTGCTGGTAGAGCTTCTCAGAGAACAGACTTGGTAGCCTCCTGTCGACAAGCACAAGGCAGTATTATTAATAGTGTCAGAGATTGGTGCCTGCCTACAGGATGGATGCCAAGTTCAGCCTGTCACTGTTTGGCCATTACTAAAGTCTCTGTCCCATTTTTTGTCCCTGAATTCATTTTTAACAGGAGCAATTTTGGGTCAAAAGTTTTGTAGGTGGGTTGATGTCCCCATTCCTTCATAAGGGCACCTGTCTGACTACTGTAGGTAGTCTCTTCATGTTCCATATGCCTTATGTTCAGCATTTCTGCTGAAGTCACCCACATTGAGTCCTGAGAGTCTCTCCCATCCCAGGTCTCTTGGATTTTCTAGAGGTCCCCCTGCTTCCAGAAGCTTAGTTATCAGGGCAATGAAAATGAAACAACTGTAAGATTCTACCTTACACTTATCAGATTGGCTAAAATCACACACGTAAATGACAGCACATGATGGCAAGGATGTAGAGAAAGGGGGGAACTCCTTCATTTCTGATGGGATTGCAAATTGGTACATCTGCTCTTAAAATCAATCTGGTGTATCACCAGAAAATTGGAAGTAGTTCTACCTAAACCTAACTATACCATTTCTGGGCACATAACCAAAAGATGCTTTACCATAACACAAGGATATGTGCACCACTATGTTCACAGCAGGTTTAATTGTAATGGCAAGACTGGAAGGAACCCATATATCCCTCAAATGAAAAATAGATATAAAAATGTTTCTCATTTACATAATTGAATACTATTCAGCTATTAAAAACAAAGCCATCATAAATTTTGCAGGCAAATGGATGGAACTAGAAAATATCATCCTGAGTGAGTTAACCCAGACTCAAAGGGACTTTCATGGTATGTATTCATTGATAAGTGGATATGAGGCAAAAAATACAGAATACCCATTACACACCTCACAGACCCTAAAAAGTTAAACAAGAATGAAATCACAAGTATTGAACCTTAATTACCATTAGAAAGAGTAACAAAATAATCATGATAGACAGAGGTAGGTGGGATCTAAATAGGAGAGTGGAGGGGAGAAGCATAAAGTGGGTAGAATCAGGTATCCTGAGAAACAGGAGAAACACACAAAGGGACAGGAGATTAAATGGAAATAGATTCTTGTATCAACAAAAGAAACAGGAGAGTGACTGCCATAAAAATATGGAAATGTTTGGTGTGAAGATAAAGAAAAGTCAGAGCTGAGTTCTATTATGACACAGAGATTCTTCATACTAATATTTCAAAAATGCATGCTGCTTTGTTCCTTCCTTGCTATCTATGATATTCCTGAGGATTGCCCTGATCTTACATCATAACCTGGCCATTCAATTGTATTTCTTTCTTTCCTTCTCTACTCTTTCTTAACTCTGCTCTTGAATCTGTTTCCAGAGGTGCAGAGGCTGCTTCATAATTTTCAAGCAGAAAATGCCCTTTGCTACCTAAGGGTCTTCTTGTACATACTCCTCTCTCTGTTGATATTCCCTTTCTCTCATTTCCTGGAGGATGAATATTTCCTATTTTCAAGTGATATTTTTAAAATCACATTCAATTCTGACAATTATTCATTAATTTCCATAAGTGGTCAGCTTATACTAACTGAATTTGAGCTTACTATAATATTATTCCCCAGGTCAGCTGTTAGTTTATATGGATATTATATATTTTACCACAAATACTGCTTTAATGGCTATATAAATATATTGACAGATAACAATGACTCTCTACATACTCTCACTCCATTTATTTTAGCCTATGTAAAATTAACTTAAATTATGTAAATTCAATTCATTTCAGTAATTTATTTGCCCAAATCTAAATGTAAAATATGGCAGTGAGATATTTATAAATATAAAATATTTTTATTGAAAATTTTATATAGTCATACATTAAAAAATGATAAATCTTCTACCATAAGTTGTTTTCTGAACTACATGTGACTAGAGTGGTTTGCCTGTGTGCGCTTGACATGTATGGACCCCATGTGCGCGCACACACACACACACACACACACACACACACACACCCTACTACATTATATTTTTTAAGTATTATTAGGCCTTCTCAGAATCAATAGTTAAAGCCATAATCCTATACAGACAGTGTTCCATGACTGTACCTGGGGAGACTTAAACAATTGTTTATTCATTCTAAGTAAGTAAAAATGATAAAGTTGTAGTAAGGATAGTAACAAAGATTATCTTGCTGAACCAATGAGTTTTATAGTTGTTAATTACTGAAATATGGCTGAGAGGGGACATGCAGGAATTGGAATGACTCAAAGATAGACATGAAACTGCAATCCTGCCCAAGAATGTGTAACAGCTCATAGAAGCTAATATCCGGGAACAAAATGTGCCACCTGAAGTTCGCTGCTCAGATTGAGAAAGTTTTATAAGACATCTCTGATATTCTGACTGTTCCTTTCAGGAGTCCTTTCTGCTTAAGAAGCAAAGAACCTCCTGAATGTGCTCCGTTTCAGACACTCTATGGAACTAACGAGTTAATTACTTCCTAAGATTACCAAGCTTCCGTTTAGAATGGAATGTTTTAACTCCCCTAAAGCAAAACATCTTTTTTTTTCTTTTTTTTCTTTTTTTTAGTTTTTCGAGACAGGGTTTCTCTGTATAGCCCTGGCTGTCCTGGAACTCACTTTGTAGACCAGGCTGGCCTCGAACTCAGAAATCCGCCTGCCTCTGCCTCCCGAGTGCTGGCATTAAAGGCGTGCGCCACCACGCCCTGCTCATTTTTTTTTTTTAACTTCATAACTTCCATCCAAGATATAATGTTTTATATCCAAGTAAATTTCTAAATAACAACCTGTATTAATATCATTATCCCCACCCTCACGCTTGTTCTTTCCAATCAGAAATTTTATTTTGTTCTTATTATTTTATCAGATAATTTGTTGAGGAAGAATGAACTAAATTCTGTATATTTCATATAGGGCATGTTTAACAGAACAACTAAACAATTCAATATACCTTTATTTAATAAAACAATGATTTTTCTTGGCATTGCTTACAGAATAGAAGAGACAGGTAATTTACAGTAACCATACTGAACTGAAGAAGACATATTTTGCAGCCACTGTTAATTGATTATAACTGTTTACAGGGTGATTAGGGCAGGGTATATTCTCATATGTTCCTAAGTCATAAGCAGCTTCCATTTCCATAGTATTTAGTTAATGAATTTATTCTTAGTCAGGTCTCTTGAAAATAAACACATCTCCAGACCATTAAAAAAGAATAATGGGGCCACATTGCCATGACCCTCCAGATAATATTCCACAAAATATTCCCTGAATGAAGCTAAAATATTCAACATTTGCTCAAACTTTGCCCATTAAACACAAAACTGTCTCAGATTTAACTTATGGTGATGTTTCCTTACATCATACTGTCATTATTTTTCCATCTTGGAAGGAAAGAATATTCTATTTCTTCCTTTGTGATTTTTCTGACTTTTATTCCAATTTCACTTGGATGCTTAAGCAATGAAGACATACAATTACCTCAACATCTAATCTAACTTTATTATTAGTCAGTCATATCATAGCCACTGCCTTTAACTTGGAAAAGGCATATGTATATATGTATGTATGTATGTATGTATGTATGTATGTATGTATGTATGAATTTATATTCATATACTTTTCCTATGAAAATATGTTTATTAAATGTGTACTACATAAAATATATAAAATATTTCTATATAAGCAATATTCTATATTGAGCAAATGCTATATATTTCAGATTCATTCAGGGAATATTTTGTGGAATATTATCTGGAAGGTCATGGCAATGTGGCCCCATTATTCATTTTTAATGTGATAGAAATGTGTTTATCTGTAAGAGACCTAAGACTAAATTCATTAACTATATAACATGGAAATGGAAGCTGCTTATGACTTAGTGACATATGAGGATACACCCTGCCCTATACACCCTATAAACAGTTATAATCAATTAACAATGGCTGCCAAGTATTCCTATATAATATTTCTTTAATACATACATATATCTATATATTGATAAATATAGAAATTAAAAAATGCTGAACATAAATATTCAATTAGTATTTTACAGTTCATAGCTTAGGATAAGAAAATTGTCCCTCGACTTTCATCTTCAGAAATATTAAAGACAAAGCATGAACCTGAATGAGAAGAGTTTTTTTTTTGTTTGTTTGTTTTTTGTTTTTTGGGGGTTTTTTTTTGGTTTGTTTTTTTGATTTTTTTTTTTTTTTTTGGTTTGTTTTTTTGAATTTTTTTTTTTTTGGTTTTTTTTTTTGATTTTTTGTTTGTTTGTTTGTTTTGTTTTGTTTTTTGAGACAGGGTTTCTCTGTATAGCCCTGGCTGTCCTGGAACTCACTTTGTAGACCAGGCTGGCCTCGAACTCAGAAATCTGCCTGCCTCTGCCTCCCGAGTGCTGGGATTAAAGGCGTGCGCCAATACGCCCGGCTGAGAAGATCATTTTAAGTATTTAACAAATTTGATATCTTCAAATTTCCTTTTATAAACTAATGTGATATCCTAGTAATGATATGAATCTGTGTGTTGGTGGCTTTTCTTCCTTTAGTTTTATTCCTTCAATGCAGGCTCGTTAACTTGGCTTCAGTTTGGCAAATAGTAATGACAAGAACACAATAGATATGTACAAACCTGACTCTTGAATTAAAGAAAATGATAGATTATTTTAATGCAACACTTCTATTAGTATAGGAGAGTTTATAAGTATTGTATTATTTATGATATAATAAAAATAAAATTTCCATATCTATATAATATCTATCTATTTTAACAGGCCATAAAAGCTTGAAATGGCACTTAAAAAGCTGCTTTGAAGCTTAGTGTGAATTATTTTTATTGTACTGCAGTCTATAGTCATTTTCCTGTGATATAGCTTCAGTAATTCAAAGAGAATTTATTTTTCAGACATTGAAATACTAAGGGATAACACCAAGGTGATGAGAAGGAAGGGACACTAAGACAACACGCACATTTTTCATCCACTCATGAAAATGGATGGGGTATTCATTTGCATATGTTTTGCTGAGATGGGCAAATTGAAAACAATGGTGAAGGCTTGACAAATTAGCCAATCTAAAGTCCTTTCTTTAAACTTGTGTGCATCATCTCATAGGTTTGTATTAGCTATGGCTTAGAATATTTAAATGTGCCATTCTTTAACTGAATTCAAGAATTAAGGAATGAAAAAATGGTGGTTGGAGGAATGAAACCATAAAAATGTACTTTCTTCTTTTTATTAGAAAACATTGGAACCAACTAGCATTAAAAAAAAAATCAACACATGGCATTAAAATAATTCAAAATTCTTCATTTAAAATGCATTTATACTTTAAATACTTATCAAATTCACATAAACTGAATTGGTTAATTTTCAAAATTTTTAATATCAGTATGGAATTTTTTTATTTCTTGTTACTTATAAACTTTTTTTTCTCATCTTTTAGAATATATCTTGACACTTGTAGCACAGACTGTCCCTAAAATGATCGTAGGGGTCACATCATCCTGCCTCAGCTTTAGGTTGCTGAAATTATAGATATAGTTTTATGCATTATGAGAGGTAAATGTTGCAAAAATGATAAGGTATAAAGCAGAAATGATAGTCATAAAAGAAAATTCTGCTATTAATGTTTATTGGGTAAACATATGCACCAAGTTAAAGTTTTTCTACAAGGGTTAATAGAAAAATAAAATTTATTTAATATGTCTACTGGTTTTTATGCCAAATTTTCATTAGGACCTCTGGATCTCAGCAGTGGAGATTGTGTAAGCTAACTGAAAAGACTGGAGTGGATGATATATGTGAGTAAAGATATTACTAGGAGATGTACAAAATATTAAATCTGCTGTCAAATCCATGAACACATTGTAGGATTGCTTGGTAATAGAAAATAATTTATGTGTTATTTAATTTTTAAGGAGTGGTATGACATAGACTAAAGAGAAAGTAATTACTGGCCTTCAGTCATCTTGATGGCAAGATATTTTTCCTCCTTCTTCTATTCATTTGCTGATCATTGTTGATTTGTAATGAACTCAGTAATAAATCCATGTCAAGCCCAATACTTATCTTCTAGTGAAACATGTTTGAAAATAATAAAGTACTTATCATTTGGTTTTAAAATTTATGCTCTTAAGAAGTATTAACTCATATTTGTGCTTTTATTTTCTTACCCAATGTTCTTTTGTACCTAAAGACAAGGATGTCAATGTATCCAAATGTTGAGTTAGGCATAGAAGAAGCAGATAAAACACTGAATTTGATCCTTGTGACTTGTCAAATGCAAATGTGTGTGTGTGTGTGTGTGTGTGTGTGTGTGTGTGTGTGTATCTGTAAGTGTGTATTTAAAAACTCCTTGTTAAAGGCTCTGTGTGTTCCATAGAAGTTACAATTATAGAATTATAAACAGATGACTAGATAATTAATGAGAAGGAGGTAGGCTGACTCCATGACAGGCTTCAAATTGGCAGTTTAAGAAACTAGTTCTAAGACCTGAGCAATTTCTGGCAAGCCCAATTAAGTCAGTTACTAGAAGAAACAAACAAACTAACCAACTAACAACAACAACAACAAAATAATATAGTAGTATTAGACAAAAATATAGTAAAATAAATTTAATTTAAAGTCAATCTAAAAGTCACTCTTGCCATGACATTTGTGTTTTAGTGGAATACAAACCAACAGATGATAGAAGAATGTAATATATTATTGAAGATCATTTTTATGAGGAAATGTGTATAGAAAAATATACAGGGTGGAAGTGTATTCAATTTGATTTAAGAGTGACACTATGTCTCTTCATTAAGTTACAATGAAGCTCAACTTTGTAAATTGTGGGAAAATGTCTATAGCATATACATTAATAGAAGACGTGAACTAGCATTTCACAAACTATGAACTTTAAATGTTATGTAAACATAACCTATGTTTATGAAGGAAAACATTATTGCATGTATTTAGAGGTATAAAATATTTATCACCATTCAATAATGAACACAATTTCTATAGTGAAATATTCAACCTTAAGTTATTCTAAAAGTTGTAATCTTTCTTACTCAGCAGGAATTAAAAGCATTACAATACTGTTAGCCATTCCTTTTCCAATCACTTTGAAGTTTAACATGCTTGTTAACATAATTATTGCTTGTGATCCCAGAAGGCCATTTTTATTAAATGGTATTAAAATATTCATTGTATTTATTTTCTAATTTACAAGACAAACTACCATTTGAAATCTGTGTATGTACACTAAGGAGGAAAAAAATTAACAAACAACAGGCATATTCCACAGTTAGAAAACTCACTAGTTCATTTCTTAAATGGATTTTAATAGGATTTAATTAAAATCTTTTACTAATATATATGAAAAATTAGTGCACACAGAGCAGAACTTCAATTTCTATGAATCTATCATCTATTGTCTCCACTAATGATCATGTCTCAAACTCTGAAGTCTCCTGTTTTTATATGTATCATATTTATTAAGAAATGTGTAAATATAATGCAGACACTAAAACAATTTCTTGAATAAAATTAATATTTTAATATCGATCTGTAGATATCAGCATATTTGTTTTGTTATATCATATAAAAATAGCTATATGCTTTTTATATCATAGTTGCCACTGTGGATTTGGACATTTCTAGGGTTAATGGGACTCTATTATAAGTTTGGAATGGTGAGTTGCATTGCAGAATATTTATAAACTTACATTTAAGCTATACCTCAAATTATAAGTAAAGTTACACTCCTTTAACTACTAATAGAAAATCATATCAATATATAAGTATTTACAAAATGCTCATAACTGAACAATAATCTAGTATATATATATAGTGGTTTCTCAGGAAGATATGGATGATCTCAATAGGTAGCTATATCACTCTTAGACATTTGTCCAAAAGACACTTATCCTACCATAGGAACACTTGTTCAAGCAGTATTACTTTGTTCTATTCAGAAGTCCCAGAAATAGTAAAGGATCTAAATATCTACCAATGGATGAATAGGGAAATAAAATATACTATATTTAGACAATGAAATGTTACTAGTCTTTTAAAAAAAAGAAAGAAAGAAAAGAAGAAGAAAAAACAAATCATAATATTCACAGTTAAATGGATGGAACTAGAAAAAAAGAAAAAAAAAAAACAAAGAAAAAAACAAAACAAAACAAAGAATCAAGAAAAACAAACAAACAAAAAGCCAAAAGAATGAGAGCAAAGAAAACCATACTACTGATCCTCAATTGGAAGTCCTTGGATAATGCCAACAGTTTTAGAGGGCATAGTCCATGTTATTAGGTCTTTGTTTGGGTCATGAACAACTGGATTAAGGGCTATTCTAAAAGCTGTTGCCAGAACATGGGATATGGTCTTTTACCTGGACTGCCTTGTCTGACCTCCATGTGAAAGGAAGCATCTAGCCTAAAGAGACTTGAAGTATCAGAGAGGATATCTGGGAGTGAGGAACACACACTCAGAGGAGAGGGGAAGTGAAAGATTGTGAGAGGGGGTGACCAGGAGGGGGGAACATAGTATGCTGTTTACATAGTACTCTGCATTCCAGTCTTCAGTTATCTGTATATGTATCAGCTTCTGATAATTTAGGAACCTGCTTTAGCTTATAAAGAACTAGGGAGTTGGCTCTTATCTTCATAATAGTTTTCAATGTGAACACCAGAGAGTCCCAGAGAAATCATTACCATGTACTGTAATTTTTAATACTGCTAAAAATTAGATAAATCATTTACCCAATTGGCAAAGTATAAGAAAGATACAGTTTTTAACACTTATGCTATATGTATACAGGGTGTCATAAAAATGACAGCTTCTTATAAAGACAGTCTAACATGAAAACAGCAGGCAGCAACAAATGTAATTTGTAAAGTAATGTAAATAAGCAGATAGCAAGTATTCAATGAAACAGTTTTTAATTAAATTCATTTTAAGATTATTCTCTTTTATGTCATAATGATTGTGAATTTTATTCATAAGCAAAAACAGTACAAATTACATTTATAAAAGGGATTATGACAACTGTGTGCTCAGATGTACCCATGATTTCAGTATATTTAATGTATTATTACTTTTTCATGACTGAATACATTTGTAAAAGCTGAGTTGAATATAGAGCATATAAATTTTATAAAATTTTTTCTACATTCCCTAAATGTATCAGCTATGACAATTACACATTTTCAAATTTCTGTTTCATTCTGTTTATGTGAATATGCATTTTTTGCATGGTTTGAGAAATGGGATCAATGATGTACCCATTAATATGTGCATAGTGAAATGAAACAAATTTGAATGTGGTTACTCTGGTGCCAGCTTCTTTATGTATTAATGAAAAAATACAACAATAATAATACACACACACACACACACACACACACACACACACACACACACATATATATATATATATATATATATATATATATATATATATATATATATATTGAATTCACTGACAAAACTAGACTAGCTGGATAGTGAACCTAAAGTTGTATTTGTGTCTGTATGTCTACACTAGAATAATAAGTTTGTATCAGCAGAACAGATTGTTTTACTAGGTTCTGAGGATCAAACTTGGTATTCATGTCTGCATGGATTGCACTTTACTAAGACATCTCAGACTATAATTATTAAGCAATAACCCAAAACGCCAAAATGTTTTCTTACCCCACTGTCCCAGTAGTGTTTTAAGTTTCAAATATATACTGTTAATGGACTTTATTCTACAGGGAGTCATTAGGTATGAATGTTAATAGTACTGCTAAGTACACAGATGTCAACAAATAGGCGAAATTGTTGTTTAAATATAGAAAAGTATATCATAATACCACATCAAACACAAATTAAGACAATTTATATATAAAATAATCCAAATAAATATATCTAGTACTACATATATATTCATACCAAGATGCAGCAAAATTATAAAATTTTATATTTGTGTATTGACATATATTTGTACCATTAAATTAGTGATTAAAACATTAGCTACAATACGTAGAATGAAATTAAGATAATTTCTTTCCTTTTCAACAAATGGTGCTGGAACAACTGGCAGCTATCATGTAGAAGACTGGGAATTGATCCATTCTTATCTNGCAGAAACCTAGACTACCCAAGATACAATTTACAAAACACATGAAACTCAAGAAGAAGGAAGATCAAAATGTGGACATGTCACCTCTTCCTAGAATTAAGAACAAAGCACACATTGAAAGAGTTACAGAGATCATGTGTGAAGCTGAATCCAAAGGATGGACCCAATGACTGCGGCTGCCAGGGATCCATCCCACAGTCAGCCACCAAACATAGACACTATAGCATATGCCAGCAAGATAGTGCTGAAAGGGCCAGGATATAGCCGTCTCGTGGGAGACTATACCAATGCCTGGCAAACATGGAGATGGAAGCTCACAGTCAGCTATTAGATGGAACACAGGGTTCCCAAGAAAGGAGCTAGAGAAAGTACCCAAGGAGCGGAAGGGGTCTTCAACCCTATAGGTGGAAGAATAACATGAACTAACTAGTACCCCCTGATCTCATGTCTCTAATTGCATATATAGAAGAGGATGGCCTAGTTGGCCATCATTGGCAAGAGAGACCCCTTGGTCATGCAGACTTTATATGCCCCAGTACAGGGGAACGCCAGGGCCAAGATGTGGGAGCGGATGGGTAGGGGAGCAGGGCCGGAAGGGGGGAGGGTATAGGGAACTTTCTGGATAACACTTAAAATGTAAATGAAGAAAATATCTAATAAAAGTTGGAAAAAAAAGTACCTGTTCGAATTTTTCAATTCATTTCTGTTATAGTGATGCATTTTACATTGGGAATTCTTCAAAGTTTGGATAGCAACCAATATTAATTAATTAATTAATTAATTAATTAATTAATTAATATATAAATAAAATAAACTGCTTGTTTTGTTTGTTTTGTTTTTAATTATGTATAATTGTGCTTAGCTTTCGTTCCAATAACTTCTTTTAAATAACAGTTTATATCAATTTAGTTAAGCATCATTCTTTTTGTACATAGAATAGCAATATTTTTTATTGAGAGATGTCCTAATTGAATTATTTTCAAATTTTCAAAAACTAAGATATCAAACTAAAAATATGTCATTCTTATATTTACATTATAATAAAACAGTTAATTTCTTAAAATACTAAGAGAAAGTTCAAAACAAATATTTTAATGTAATAATTATAAAAGTAATTTAAATGTATCTAAGATTATATATCATAACTTCATACTGAAGTTCTGCCTCCTGTTCATATTTGATGTACCTTGAACATTTGATAAATTAAGTACTATAATCATGTTCATATCACCACATTATGTAAGAGTCTCCAAGCCAACACCAAGGTCATCGAGGGGAATGGGGATCACATCAAAGATCTAGATGACACACAAGCCACATCCAAAAATCTGTTAGGATAGAAGTATTCTGGCAGATTACTCTGAAGGTCATATACAATATTAATTATGTGGAATAAAAAATGTCTGAAAACATCAAGTAGGAAATGATGAACCAAGATGTTCAGGTTATTAAAAACATTGGAATAGAAAATAGCTATAAAACTGCTTAATTCTCTATATATTTAATATGATGAACACCTTAGAGGTTTTGAAGAATGTACTTCAAATATTAGGGAAATAGACAATTTACAATGAGAAGGAAATCAATTAATTACTATCTATACTAAATCATTGCACTTATGGGTGTGATTCCAGCTTTCATTAATAAATAGAAGGAGTATTTGTGTCCATTAATATCTGTGACAGAGCTGGGCAGTGGTGACACATGCCTTTAATCCCAGCACTTTGGAGACAGAAGTGGGTAGATTTCTGAGTTCAAAACCAGCCTGGTCTACAGAGTGAGTTCCAGGACAGCCAGGGCTACATAGAGAAACACTGTCTCAAACAAAACAAAAGCAAAACAAAAACATAAAACAGACAAACAAACAAAGAAAAGTATCTGTGATGGTGATGCTATTGTTCCCCCCCCCCCAACGCACATGAAAAGCAGAGTAAAGATTGCAAAAATAGGACCCTATAGAATTTACCAGAAAACTGGAAGGTGAAAGACTCTAGGGAGTCAAAGGAAGGGACCTTAGATTAAATGTCCTACAGTGGGGAGAGGGATCTATTAGAGCTCACCTCTAGTAGAAAGGACACCAAGTGAGGGATGGGGTTGCTATCCCACTGTCAAAACACTGACCTAGAACTGTTCCTCCCTAAAAGAACTACAGAAATAATAATGGAGAAGAGACTGAAGGAAAGGAGGTCCAGTGACAGACCCAAATTGGGATTCAGCTCAAGGGGAGGCTTCAAGGCCTGACACTATTACTGAAGCTACTATGTGAATACAGACAGGAGCCTCCTATGGAAGCCTTCCTAGAGACCTAATAAAAACAATGAATTTATGATATTATTAGACAAATGGATGGATCTAGAGGATATCATATTTAGTGAGGTAACCCAATCACAAAAGAACATACATGATATGCACTCACAGATAAGTGGGCAAATATCCACCCAGAAGCTCAGAATCCTTAGAAGGGGGAACAAAATATCCATGCTTCCATGGCTTAATTACAGAAACAAGGGTCGAAGCAGAGACTGAAGGAACTACAGTCTAGAGACTACCCCACTTGGGGATTCATCCCATAAACAACTACCAAACCCAGACACTGTGGCAGATAAATGTCAACAAGAGCCTGGTGACAGGAGCCTGATACAGCTGTCTATTGAGGGGCTCTGCTAGTGCCTGGCAAATACAGAAGTGGATGCTCACAATCATCCACTGGACAGAGCACAAGTTCCACAATGAAGAAGCTAGAGAAAGTACCCAGGGAGCTGATGGTGTTTGAAGCCTCATAGGAGGAACTTCAATATAAACTATCCAGTACCACAGATCTCCTTGGAACTAATCCACTAATCAAAGAAAACACCTGGTGGAACTTGTGGCTCTAGTTTTATATGTAGCAGAGGATGGCCTAGTAGTTCTTCAGTGAGAGGAGAAGCCCTACATCCTGTGAAGGTTCTATGCCCAAGTATAGGGGAATGCCAGGACCAGGAATGGGAGTGGGTGGTTTGGGGAGCAGGGAGATGGGGGAGGGGATAGTGGATATTGGGAAAGGAAACTAGGAAAGGTGATAACATTTGAAATGTAAATAAAGAAAACATCTAATTTAAAACAACAAAAAAAAGACAGTAAAAAAACAAAATCTTTCTAGACTGGTCCCCAAGATTGTTGATATTATGATGATTCACTGCTTTTACTCAAATGTGTACTGCTTCATTTAGAGAGGCGTTCAGATTTTATTCATACACACCTGAAAATGTGTGTTTCTGCTCTCAATCTCTGCTTCTCTGACTAGCTTATGCTGTTACTTTCATTACAACAGTAGTCTTTAAGTCAGTGATGCTTTGGCATACAGGCTTTTCTTCATGGCAATGGCAGTAGGATGCAGAGTTCATTACATAGCCTCTTCCGTTTCTGTATTTCTCCTCTAGTTATTCTGAATGCATAGCCTAGTTAATGACCCACCCCCAGTTCACTCAGTTTTATATGTATAATTAAAATTGTAATTTTATATCTTTGGAAATAATATATTTGAATATTTAAAAGGGAATAAAATGAAACACACAGAAATGTCTAATAAAATTTCTATTTAATTATTTCTGATTAATTGTGTATGTGGAGAGAGGAGTGGGTATTGTGTTTTCTCTATATTGGTATGTTATAATATCGTGTAGTATTATGGTTATGTTGTGATATTAAATTCTTTTTATCTCATTAAATGAACTCTTTGTTGGTTACTGAATACTTTTTTTTCAATAAATAGTTTGTTATATTTTTGGGGAAATTAAGAAAAAAATGTCTGCATATTCAATAAAGTTTAAGTCTCTCCTATTCTAATAAGTACAGTTCATGCTACATTTTTATGCATGGGGCAGAGCCACTCATTGAAGTATAACTGACCTTCCAGTGACCACAACTCTAAAGGAATTGACCCCCCCCTTCCTTAAACATTATCAACTTTCAACAATTGCTCATTAAGCCCCTTTACACTTCATGCTAAAATGTTGTAATAGTCTCTTCTGTTGTTGTGACAAAATAAGATGACAAAAATTGAGTTATCTGGGCTTACAGCTTGAGAGAGATGAGTCCATCACAGCAAGGAAACATGGTGTGAGGACAAGAAGCTAAGAGAGAACATTTTAAACCATAAACATGAGTCAGATTACTACAGGTTCTAAGAAGCTTTTATTCTTAAAGACTAACCACAGTGACTATTATTCTGGCAATGCAGAATCACTAAAACCTATGGAAACAGTGTCAACCACACAGAAACCACGTGTTCAGTACCATAATTTCTTAAAGATACTTCTCATTAAACTCTCCTAGTTGATTAGCTTGATCTTTTGCAGGTCTTGTACAAGAAGCCACAGCTTTAATGAGTTCATGAGTGTTTGGATCCTCTGAAGTCTAGGATACATTACAATATCTTCATATCTGCAATATGAGCCACTGGCTCTTACAGTCAGTGCACCACTCTTCCATAATGTTCTAAGGGTATTTGGGAGAGGGTCAGTGATATAGGCGTCTTGGTTATGACCAAACACTCCACAAAAGTATATTTCCTCTATCTTGACCATTTGAGTTTCTATGTTAGCCACCATGTACTGCACAATAAATCTTCTCTGAAGAAGTGAGACCTGTACTAATGTACAGGAAAACATATACATTCTCGAAGAAATATTTGATTCTTCTGTCAATATAGCAAAATAATAATACTAGATTCATTCCTGGGACCTATGAAAACCCTAGCAATAGTTCTTGGTCATATTTATAGTATAATACTTATATTTCATCCCATAGAGTGGATCATAGATTCATAACATCATTGTACCTATTAGCATACTGTGCCAAGCATTGTCATACTCATGAAGATTCACAATCATGTACTATTCATGGTTTTCACTCCCAGCATGCTGTATGTCACCTTAAGCTATTCAGTAAGCTGGATAGCAGGGAAGAGTTTTGGTCACAATCAGCATAATTTCTCCATTTCTTGTGATCAAATTGTATACTACCAGAAGTGAGAGTATTTACATCAAATTATAGTGGGAAACCAAGTCCTGTAAAAATAAAGTGTATTGTTTAGGGGAGGTTTCTAGGACAACAATAACAAAGCTGGATGGGAAATATTCAAAACCTGGCATAGAGATTTTGTGTCCTGATGAATGGCTTCTGGTAAGGAAATTATCCTTGGGATAGGGCAATAACAATTAATATATATATATATGTATCTCCATTTTGTGTCTCATGTTTATGCATGAGGCTTTAAAAATAGCATGTTTCTTTTCTCTTGTTTCATTTTTTTTTACCTTTTTATTCAATTATTTTATTTATTTACATTCCAAGTATAGTCCTATTTCCTTATCCCCCTCCCCCAAATTGTTGTTCACACCCTGCCTCCCTTTTGGCGCTGAAAGGTTGTTCCTTTACCTACCCATGCACCTACCCCCACCCTACTTTCCTAGCAGAATGTTGTTTCCTTCATACTGTACATTTCATTATATCTTTTCTTATTTTCATAGATTTTCCATGCTCTTTGAATATGCAGATGATATACTCTGATTTCCCTTCTATATCCAAATATTATTTTATTTTTTGTATAAGCAAAAATACTAAAAAGCAGAAATAATAATGAATGTCATACACTTAAGTTTGACTGTCTATATTGTATTTACTTGTTTTCTATTTATATTATGATATATTTTACTGATGAGGGAAGATTTGTGTCTTAGAATTCAGAGCTTTGAAGCAATTAATAAAATTCCATTATGACATCAGAAAGTGTTATGCAATGGAGATCAATACAGCCTCCTTGTCATCAAATCTCAGCCTCATTAATTAAAAGTAAAGCTTTCTAATTTGAAATTATGCTTACACATATAAAATACAAAACAATTAAACTCTTGAATGGTTATGTGAATAAAATGTTTTTCATTTTTTAAATGACATTTCTTTTGGTTTTATTTTTTACATTAATTCATTAGAGTAATGATTTTCTTCCCAAGGATATGTTTAAAACATTTCTACACATCTGTATGTATAAATTCAAAGGAACCATTTATATCTTTTGTAACTTTTCCCCCATAGGCTTAAATAAAAGCCATTTTTATCTTTTGTGGTGAAAACTTCTAATAACATGTTTAGCCACAACCTTAACAAGATTAATAGT
>LR750151.1:821183-841505 GCA_902729485.2 Mus minutoides | reverse complement strand
TGTGTGTGTGTGTGTGTGTGTGTGTGTGTGTGTGTGTGTGTGTGTGTACATCCATGGTGTTTTCGTGGCTACATGTGGTAATATCATATTAGAGAAATTAAAATATTTCAATGAAGGTGTTCACAGAATTAACTCATATATAATATTCCTTAGTAACTACTGTGTCAATTAAACATGTTTGACAAAAGATAATGCGCCTAAATTCACATGTAATAGTCCTACATATGAACTTTCTTGAGTCATTAATCTCAACCACCAGCTTTAGCCTTCATTAATAAATTAAGGTGGGAACAAGGTTTATGAGAAATCACATGAGTGCTGACTCATTCCTTGTTCACAACCTCTCACAGGAGAACAGAATTAACATCAAATACGATTATCTCCAGAATAACCAGGATACATCCCATAGACCATAAGAAGGTAAACAGGAAGACCCAAATGAGAATGCCTCAATTCCACTTGGAAGGGGAAACAAAATAATCACAGGAGGCGAAGGGAAGAAAAGACCTTGGTGGGATATGGGAGGTCAAGGAAAGGGGAACAGGATCAGGCACGGGAGGAGAGAATAGGAGAGAAACCCACAGGGCCAGAAGAAGGAAAGAAAATATGGAGCCTTTGCTGGTGGGAGATTTAATCTTCTTGAATGTCTCAGAATTCTGGGCAATGGGAGACTCTCAGTACTCAATGGGCATGACTTTAGCCAAAATGCTGAACAGTGAGGGGTGGTTAAATCAAAGAGACCGCCTCAAGTAGATAGACGGGGGCTCAAGTGGAGAGACAGGGTTACTCAGTAACAGTCAAAATATCTGATCCAGAATTGTTCAATTTTAAAATACTGCAAGAAAAAAAAAATGAGAAGAGACTTAAGGAAAGGCTGTACCAACTTGGGAGCCATATTATGGAGGAGCACCAAGGCCTGACACTATTACTGATGCTATGTGATTACAGACAGAGCCTAGCATGATTGCCTTCTGAGAGGCTCTACCAGCAGCTGACTGAGACAGATGCAAATACTTACACCCAAGCATTAGACTGAAGTAGGGGACCCCTATGGTAGAATTAGGGAAAGCAGTGAAGAAGCTGACCCCATTAGAAGTGTCAACTAACCTGGACCATTGGGACATCCTAGACACTGAGCCACCAACCAAGCAGCATACATGGTGCGGAGATGGAACTTGAAGATATCACCTCCAGTAGATAGACCTCATCTGAGACATGGGGCTACCCACTCATATTCAAATTTTTTGACTCAGAATTGTTCCTGTCTGAAGAAATTTAGGGGCAAAAATAGAACAAAGACTGAAGAAAAAAATGCCAAAGAGTGGCAGGCCCAAATTGGTATCCATCCCACACACAGGCACCAGACCCTGACAACATTACTGATGTCATGTTGTGCTTGTTAATAGGAGCCTAGTATAGCTGTCCTCTGAGAACTTCTTTCAGCTGCTGACTGAGACAAATGCAGATACTTACAGCCAAACATTGGCCTGAGGTCTAGGACTCCTATGGAAGAGTTAGGGGAAGGACTGAAGGAGCTGAAGGGAATTGAAACTCCATAGAAAGAACAAAAGTATCAAGTAATCCTGACTCCTGAAGCTTCCAGAATCTAAGCCAGAAACCAAGAAGCATAGTTGAGTGGGGCCATGGTCCCAGACACATGTGCATCAGAAGATACAGTAACGCCTTTTCTGGCCTCACTGTAAGAGGATGAGCTTAATAATGGAGAAACTTGAGGACCCATTGAAGGGGGCTTCTGACATGGGTGAAGTGAGTGTGGTTGAATAGGTGGGGGGCACTCTCTCATAAACAAAGAGAAGGGGGATGGAGTAAATAACTCAGATGGGGAGTAAGCGGGCAACAATTGGAATATAAATTTAATAATTTTATAAAACTCGACAAATGGAACCTCATAAAATTGCAAAGCTTCTGTAAAGCAAAAGACACTGTCAATAAGACAAAAAGGCCGCCAACAGATTAGAAAAGGACCTTCAACAATCCTAAATCTGTCAGGGGACTGATATCCAATATATGCAAAGAACTCAATAAGTTCGACTCCAGGAAATCAAATAACCCTATTAAAAGTGGTGTACAGAATTAAACAAAGAATTCTCAACTGATGAATTCTGAATGGCTGAGAAGCACATGAAAAAATGTTCAACATCCTTAATCATCAGGAAAATGCACATCAAAACAACCCTGAGATTCCACCTCACACCAGTCAGAATGGCTAAGATCAAAAATTCAGATGACAGCAGATGCAGGCGAGGATGTGGAGAAAGAGGAACACTCCTCCATTGCTGGTGGGATTGCAAGCTGGTACAACCACTCTGGATCAGTTTGGCAGTTCCTTAGAAAATTGGACATAGAACTACTGGAAGACTGAGAAATATGTCTCCTGGGCATATGCCCAGAAGATGTTCCAACATGCTCCACTATGATCATAGCAGCCTTATTTATAATAGCCAGAAGCTGGAAAGAACCCATGCCACAGGCCCTCTGAGTCCCCTGCCTGCGTGGGTCGAGTTCTCTTGAGGAAGTGGGCAAAGATTCGGCGAGTGACAAACAGACACGACACACAAGGGAGTGTGTAATATCTGAGTGCAATGTGTCAAATTGAGCATCAGACTTTTATACATAGGAAAGTTAGGTGACAAGCTGGCAGGATACAATGAGGTTACTAAAGGTTACTAGATTCTTAAAACAAAGGAATGCAGACAGAGAAAGGACCGGCAGGAACCAACTGGGATAAAATTCAATGTTAAACAACTGGGATCAAAACCAGCTCCACCTAAGGTCCACTTACTCTTAGAAGCACTAGTTCCTATTGTAGAATATTGTATAGTCCACATTCCCTTAAACAATTGTAAATACTTGTATCTGGGTGTAACCCAGTTAGCTATAGTATCTAAGTATCTAGTCTGGTTCCTCCTCAAACCGCAAACTTCCTTATTCCTAGATAGTGCTGAATTCCTTAGTAGGGCAGTGACTTAGCTATACTTGCTCAAGGTTGGATCAAGGACTGCCTAGGATCTAACTTGGCTATGTTAAAATATGAATCCTTAGAAACACTTATAATGAAGCAATATTAGGGGAAAGCACACAGATCTGTTTACTAACTAAATCAAGGATGTTGGAGCATTCTTTATACAGGATGCCATGATTCCAGGAGACTAAGTTTCTGTGAACTTCTTGCCTCGGGACCATGCCCAGACTTTTCAGCCTGTCACGCGGGTGGATGTAGCAAACCCAGATGTCCTTCAACAGAAGAATGGATACAGAAAATGTGGTACATTTACACAATGGAGTACTACTCAGCTATTAAAGCAAGGCATTTATGGAATCCTTAGGCAAAAGGATGGAATTAGAAAATATCAACCTGAGTGAGGTAACCCAATCACAAAACAACACACATGATATGCACTCACTGACAAGTGGATATTAGCCTAGAACTTTGAATACCCAAGATACAATTTGCAAAACACATGAAACTCAAGATGAAGGAAGACCAAAGTGTGGATTCTTTGACCTTCTTCGAAAGGGGAACAAAATACCCAAGGAAGGAGTTACAGAGAAAAAGTTCAGAGTAGAGCCTAAAGAAATGACCCTTGGTCTAGCAAACTTTATATGCCCCAGTATAGGGGAATGCCAGGGCCAAGAAGTGGGAGTGGGTGGGTAGGGGAGCAGGGTGGGGGGAGGGTATAGTGGACTTATGGGATAGCACTTGAAATGTAAATGAAGAAAATATCTATTAAATAATAAAAAATAATAAATTAAATAAATTATAAAAAAAAAGAACCAACCATACAGAGATTGGTCTACTTGGGGATCCACCCCATAAACAACCCCCAAAGCCAGTCACTAGGCAGATGCCAACAAGAGCCTGCTGACAGGAGCCTGATATAGCTGTCTCCTGGGAGGTCCTGCCAGTGCCTGGAAAATACAGAAGTGGATGCTCACAGTCATCTATTGGACAGAGCTCATGGTCCCCATTGAAGGAGCTAGAGAAAGTACCCAGGGAGCTGAAGGAGACTGTAGCCCCATAGGAGGAACATTAATATGAACTAACCAGTACCCCCAGAGCTCCTTGGAACTATACCAACAATTAAAGAAAACACATGGTGGAACTTGTGGCTCTTGCTATATATGTAGCAGAGGATGGCCTAGTTGGTCATCAATGGGAGGAGAGGCCCTTGGTCCTGTGAAGGCTCTATGACCCACTATAGTGGAGTGCCAGGACCAGGAATGGGAGTGTGTGGGTTGGGGAGCAGGGGGAAAGGGGAGGGGATAGGGAATTTTGGGGGGAGGGGACTATGAAAAGGAATAATTTGAAATGTAAATAAAGAAATTATCTAATAAAAAAATTAAAAAGTTATATGGAGAGTTTCCAAACAATATACTTATATTCTCAAGTGGGAGGGCCTAATTATCCTGCTCACAGCAGCTGTTTGTTCCTTATAGGACTCTTCCATTTAAACATTGAAATAATAAAACAATAAAATGTTTCCTCAGTAAGCAAACTTGCAAATGCTTGCCTTTAAAATTGAAAGTTCTAAGTTTTTATACTATTCATACTATCTTATGAATTCTGGTGTGTTGTGAAGTGCTTGCTTCCTTCAGCATACTGTGTCTTAAATGTCTTTACTTTCTAAGGTTAAAAAAAAAGTATTTTTCACTTTGAATGCATTTTTTTTTCTTTTACTTTTTCCCTGTCAGTTGAAACTTAAGATTACTTTCAGATTTAGCAGCTTTGAATGATATCATCAAACATATGTGCAAACCTCTCCTTTCCATTCTCTTAGAGAACTTGAAATACTATTTCCATAGTAGCTTTGCTATCATATGCTCCCATTATTTATATACAGTAATTATAATTTATCTACATATTCATTAGAAATGACCTGTATTGATTCTTTCAATAACTAGCCTAAATGATGCTAACTCATGTTTCATTGTGGCCTTGAATTTCTTTAAAGGTCCTGTGTTATTGATTTAATAGATTCAAGAATTTTATGGAAGATATATCTTTGCCTCTGTAGCTAATGGATTGTCTAGATTACATTGATGGAGGCTGTAGAGCCACCATAAATGTAAACATAATTATTCCATGGACTAGGATAAGAGTATCAATAATAAGGAGAAAGATGAGCTGACAACCAACATTTATTCCATTAATTTTCGTGATGGTTTTGACACACCAACCACCTGTTATGAACATTTAAAATATCAGCTATTACTTTTTGTTGCTTACTTAATATTATCTGTTGAGAACTATTTTTTTAACTCTACGGAAAACTCTCAGCTCTTCAGAAAGTTTTAAATTAATAAAGTACTGACAGAATTGCTTGAATCAATAAAATAATAAGTGGTAACAAAAGAAACAGAGAAAGACTACAAAAGAAAGAAGGTGATATATTTGGCCTATATGATTTGATATTACATGTAAAGTCCAGATATTCAAAGGTACAATTCAGAGTTCTAGGAACTGGAGACCTACTGGTATATATTTCAGTCTACACAAGTTGTTCTCAAGCTACCAAATTCTGCATCAGTTTAATGTATTCCTCATGTTGTGGTGATCACTCACTGTAAGTGTTTTCATTACTGTTCTATAACTAAAATTACGCTACTGTTGTGCATCATGATCTAAATTTTTGATATATAGTATATTTGATATGCAACCCCTAAATAGTCACCACCTACATATTGAATTACTGGTCTAGATCCAGGAATACTCAGGCACAAAGAAACTGCCTCAGTTAAAGCATTCCGGCAGAGAGAACACTCTACCTTCCAACTCATTTCTGTATATTCACATTTACAATAGATTGGAAGGTAGGCATCTTCAGAAGGACCATCATTAGCATAAATTAATGTATAGAATTTAATATTAAACTTTTCATAAACACTCTAAGAATGCCACATAAAATAGTTATTTTTACCAGCTCTCTGTAAATCTTATGACCCAGTATAAACAATATATGACATTAATCACTACAGTAAAGAAAATTTCATATATGTCAAAAATGGTATAATAATTATAATATAATATAGTACATCAAGGTAGTTGTAATCTACTTTTGTTGATTGGGGTTTAATCACTGTATTAGTATTATTGTTCATGCAAAGTACAAAGAAAATTGAAATTTTCATTTATAAACTTCAGTCCTATGAACAAAATAAAACCTGACCATTATTAATTATGAAGCTAAAATATTGTACTTTCTTTAAAAAAGAATTTTGTTGAAATAAATATAAAATATAATTATCTATATATGGAAACTGTAATATTGAAATATATGATATATATATATATATATATATGATATGTTATATGATATATAGTGATATGGTTATATAGTGATATGGTTATGATATATAGTGCTTGTTTGTAACATGCAACAGACTCTGTCCAATTTTTCGTGAATAAAAAAATACTTTTTATAATTGCCCCACTTCTTCAGTTGTATTCTGATCAGAGGATTTAAGAGAGTACTGGAAGAAGGCAAGATAACAGAAGGTTACAATGTAAATCGTTTCGAGAGTTACTATTTAGTTAAACATAGACTGCATGTCTGACACTTCTAATAACAGCTTGATATCTGTCAGACATTTAGCATTAATTCTGTATTTCACAGTTTGTGAGATTCCTGAACTAACAAAGAAACTTGCATCTATGAATACTCAATTAATGGTTACTTTTCAGCTGCTCTTGTGGTTTTTTAGTGAAAATGATCTGGCCCCGACACTTCCTCTCATTGACACATATTTCTTCTTCTTCTTCTTCTGTTAGAGTTTCCTCAGGTCAAGTACCTCCTAGATATTTGATTAATTTATTCTTTGATTAAGAAAAAAGCTAAATATCTTCCAATTTCTTTTTAGTTCACCATTTTTTCTATTAGATAAATTCTTCAGAATCTATTTCTGGTACTTTTTAATTGATTGTTATGCTCACATTTCTGAGTATCTGGGTTATCTTTTGTCTTTATTATTCTCTTTTGTACCATAATTCTTTCTTCAGAGCTAAAATAAATTAAAAGTTGCCTTTACTTCCTTCAGTAAAAAGACAGCAAAGGAGACTTTTAAGGGAAAGCAGACATACACACAAACAGAGACTAGAGACAATATAAGCTCATGTGACCTAGTCACAGAACCAAAAAGCAAGCTCAATAGAACCCCCATTGTCTCTAGTATATGTATATTTTTAAAATAAATTCTTGGCAATTGTTGGATAATATGCAGATTAAGGAATGTAACAGGTTTATGTTACAAATGCTAAAAGGTGACTTGATCAGAGAACCTGTAAAGATTTAAGATATTAGAGTAGATATGTTAAGATTGACTTCTTCTTTTCATATTATATACACACATCACATGCATGTAGCAATATATATATATATATATATATATATATATATATATATATATTCAATTAAGGTAAATGAAAGAAAAAGATTAGGCTGAGATTTAGACTATTGATTGGAGTTAGTTCAAGCAGAAAATTAAATATAAGCAAAATAAACAACTTGGGTAGTGATAAAAGGCATTGACAAATTGGTTGGCATTGATGCTATGTGTTTCTTGTGAAAGTGAAATGTCATCAGATCCTAAGGGACAGCTGTAAAAACACAGTAATGAAGAGGAATATTAGGATATTCTAGACAAAGTGCCCTGAAAACAGGAACTAGAGAAATGGCAGTGTCTCAGTACCAAAGAAGCGTTCAAGGCATGTGTTAGAATTGTCCTGTATCTCCTTAGGGTAGTGTAAAAGAACACATTTTATTTTTCATGAACTGTGAAAATTAAGCTTGAGATATTTCCATGTGTAATCAATCAAAAATCATCCTCTTCTTTTATTCATAGGAGGTTAGTGAATATATGTTCTTCATAAGTTGTTTACAGGTTTCAGAAGAACCTGAGAGTAGAAATGTCATTTGGAGTTTGAGAAGGATGAACAAAGTTTGCTTTATGCTGTGTCATTTGCTTTTTATACTCTGTGTTTGTGTTCCGCAATGAACATGTCTGATATAAATTAATCACACAACTGAGCTTGAGAGTGATTGGAAAATTAAGGCAAGTAATAATATTATTTGAGAGAAAATTTCAATCATATAAGTTGGAGAAGTTGAGGATTAGTTTACAAGGTATAATCAGAATTGGTTTGAAGTCTATTAAAATTAATGGCATTACCAAAATAAACACTATAGCATATGCCAGCAAGATAATGCTGAAAGGGACCTGATATAGCTATCTCATGGGAGGCTATACCAGTGCCTGGCAAACACGGAAGTGGTTGGAGTGTCAGTCGATAATCTACCTTGTGTCCTGAGGGTTCCTTCCTCGATCTCTTTCATGGGTTCCTCGACTTCCCCAGAAGTTGGGATATCCACCTTCTTATTGTACTTGATTGATCAAGGGGGACGCGAGTACAGAGATCGACGTGTATACCAAGAAGATGGCCTAGTTGGCCATCATTGGGAGGAGAGGCCCCTTGGCCATACAGACTTTATATGCCCCAGTACAGGGGAACGCCAGGGCCATTATGTGGGAGGGTGTGGGTAGTGGAGCAGGGCGGGGATGCGGGAGGTAAGGGGGTAAGGGGGTAAGGGGAAATTTCTGGATAACATTTGAAATGTAAATGAAGAAAATATCTAATAAAGAGAAAAACATTTTTAAAAAAATTAATGGTATTAAAATAATATTCGAGGGCACAATCTTTTAAAACAAACCAGAATAATTTAGGTTAGTGTGTATTGTTTGTGGTAGTAGATGTTGGTGTTGTTTTGTACTAACTATTGCTTTGTGCTTTTGCAAAATTGAAACACCATTGTGTCATCAGAGAAACACAAAGGAGGGAGACTTCAAGTTTAAGCATAGTTTGATTGAGGGCTATATAATTATTTTGGAATACTTCTAGGAGTCAATAATAATAAGATATTGGGGAATCAACAAAAACTTTTAGGACTCTGAACAAATGTACGGGGCAATAATTGAAATATGCTCATCTTTAGTTTTGCTGTTCACAAGGAACATAGAGAAGGCACTTATGTAAACATACTTGAAGCTTCTTACTTCTGTGGAAGAGTTTGATGGTGGAATGCTACATATATTTTAAACTGTCTATGCTTTTATGCTCGTATAGATATTTGAAATAGCATTTCACCTACTATACATTCCTGATCTCAGAAATTTCTATGAAAAGCAGATATGATGGTTTATCTAGCAGAGAATTCCAAATTTTCTGTAAAATTGCTTGTTAAATCACTATAATAGCATGATATGTTGTGGTACTAAAAATCATACTGGTCAAATCAAGTGCTCCCTAGTTGATTAAAAAATCGATGCTAATATCACAGAAGACATGAAAAAATTGAAAATTTAGGATGTAATCTAAGTATAAATTCACAAAGTTAATATCTGCTTCTTTTTGTATTTGAAAAAGTAACTTTGGCCTTCATATACCAACATCATGGGAGCTAGGCAGACAAGTTAATCACTTCTCACAAAATTGAGTATGAAGTTTATATTACAACTTCCTGATTATCAAAATCTTGAAGAGAAAAAATAATGTAGATACCCTTCATTTTCTCATTGGGATAAGTTTACTTTCGATGGCAGAACTTCCTCCAGGATGGTTGTTTGAGACAGAGCAGGTTAAGAAGCTGTCAGATTAATGATTACCACTCCTGCTGCCCTGCCGGCTCTTTATTATCATGGGCATGGCTCCATTGATTGCTCCCTGTCATGGAGATGTTCTGTGTCCACCTTTGCGGAAAACCTGCCTTGATAAGGCAGGACTCCCTCCATTAGAATTCATCCTCAGGGTCTCTCTCTCTCTCTCTCTCTCTCTCTCTCTCTCTCTCTCTCATTCACACACACACACACACACACACACACACACATTATTTTTTTTTTCTTTTATTGGATATTTTCTTTATTTACATTTCACATATTATCCCCTTTCCAGGTCTCCCTTTCTGAATCCCCTATCCCATCCTTCCAATCCTTGCTCTTTACCACCCACCCACCCAATCTCACCTTCCTTCAATGGCATGTCCCTGCACTGGGACATTCAACACCTTCATGCCCAAGGACCATTCCTCCCACTTATGTCCAATAAGACCATCCTCTGCTACATATGCGGCCAGTGCCATGGGTTCCCCCTCCACCTCATTTGTGCTATTTGCTTGGTTGTCCATCCCTGGGAGCTCTTGGGGATCTGGCCTGTTGACACTGTTGCTCCCCCAATGGCACTGCAAATCCCCTGAACCCCTTCAATCCCTTCCCCACCTCACCATCAGGTACCCCACACTCAGTCCAACGATTGGCTGCGAGCATCCACCTCTGCATTTGTCAGGCTCTGGCAGAGCCTCTTAGAAGACAGCCATATCAGGCTCCTGTCAGCAAGCACTTCCTGGTCTCTGCAATAAAATCCTGGTTTGGTGGCTGCATGTTGGATGGATCCCCAAGTGGGTCAGTCTCTGGCTGGCCTTTCCTTCTTTCTCTGCTCCACACTTTATTACCATATTTCCTCCAGTGAGTATTTTGTTCCCCCTTCCTGCTCCCCCTTCCTCCTCCTCCTTCTTCTTCTTCTTTTACATTTTTATTAGACATTTTCTTCATTTACATTTCAACATTTCAAATGCTATCCTGAAAGTCCCCTATACTTACCTCTGCCCTCCCCCCCCCCTGCTTCCCTACCCACCCACTCCCACTCCTTGGCCCTGGAGTTCCCCTGTACTGGGGTATACAAAGTTTGCAAGACCAAGGGGCCTCTCTTCCCAATGAATTAGGCACCAAACGCAGACACGATTGTACATGCACATGCAAGCAAGATTTTGTTCCCCCTCTAAGAAGCGCTGAAGCATCCACACTTTTGTCTTATCTCTTCTTGAGCTTCATATGATCTGTAATTGTATCTTGGATACTTTGTACCTTTGGGCTACTATCCACGAATCAGTGAATGCATACCGTGTGTGTTCTTTTGTGACTGGGTTACCTCACTCAGGATATTTTCAAGTTCCATCCATTTTCCTATGAATTTCATGAAGTCATTGTTTTTGATACCTGAGTATTACTCCATTGTGTAAATGTACCACATTTTCTGTATCCATTCCTCTGTTGAGAGACATCTGGGTTCTTTCCAGCTTCTGGCTATTATAAATAAGGCTGCTCTGAACATAGGGGAACATGTAACCTTATTGCATGTTCGAGCATCTTCTGGGTATATGCCCAGGAGTGGTGTACCTGGGTACTCAGGTAGTAGTATGTCCAATTTTCTGAGGAACAACCAGGCTGATTTCCAAAGTGTAGCAGCATGCAATCCCACCTTCAGTGGAGGAGTATTCCTCTTTCTCCACATCCTTGCCAAAATGTGTTGAGACCTGAATTTTTGATCTTAGTCATTCTGACTGGTGTCAGGTGGAATCTCCATGTTGTTTTGATTTTCATTTCCCTAATGACTATGTTGACCCTTTCTTTAGGTGCTTCTTAGCCATTCAAGCTTCCTCAGCTGAGAATTCTCTGTTTCGCTCTGTTCTCCATTTTTAATAGGGTTATTTGGTTCTCTGGAGTCTAACTTCTAGAGTCCTTTTTATATATTGGATATTCACCCTTGATGTAATGTAGGGTTGGTAAAGATCTTTTCCTAATCTGCTGGTGTCTGTTTTGTCCTATTAAGAGTGTTCTTTGCCTTACAGAAGCTTTACAATTTTATGAGGTCCCATTAGTTGATTCTTGATCTTAGTGTATAAGCCATTGGTGTTTGTTTGTCTGTTTGTTTGTTTTTTGTTTGTTTGTTTTGTTTTAGGAAAAATTCCCTTGTGTCCATGTAGATACCCTGTTACTTGAGTTTTAAATCCCCCAAGGGGATGATATAATGTGAGACTTCCTAGTACTTAAGGTGATTAAGGAATTTGGACATGTATTAGAGCAATATAGCCTGAGTGAACAAGTAGGTTAAAACATCTCAAAGGGAGGCAGAGGCTGGCAGATTTTTGAGTTCGAGGCCAGCCTGGTCTAAAAAGTGAGTTCCAGGACAGCCAGGGATATACAGAGAAACCCTGTCTCGAAAAACCAAAAAAAAAAAAAAAAAAAAAAAAAAAAAAAAAAAAAAAAAAAAAAAAAAAAAAAAAAAAAAAAAAAATTGCAGAAAATACATCATGGATGAATTATTTATCAATTACTCCTTGACAAGTTTTAAAATTTATTTACTTTTATTCTTTAATCCCCCCCCCCATTTTTTTTTATACTCTAGTGTTCATCCCTTTTCCGGTTGCCCACCACCACTGCTCCCTATCCTATACCACCTCTACCTCCCCCTATCTCCAATTGGATGTTCCTACCCCCCCACCCCCACACACACAGACACTCACCCAACCAGGCTTCCCCACTCCCTTTGGCCTCAAGTCTCTCCAGGGATAGGTGCATTTTATCTGACTGAGTGGAGGCCTGCAATCCTCTTCTGTATATGTGTCAGGGATCTCATATCAGCTGGGCTATGCTGTGTGGTTAGTGGCTCATTGTCTGAGAGTCCTCTGTGATACAGGTTAGTTGAGACTGCTTGTTTTCCCATATGGCCTCCCTCCTCTTCAGCTTCTTCCATCTTTTTCCCAATTCACCCACAGGTGTCCCTGGCTTCTGTCCATTGTTTGCTTATAAATATTTTCATTTGACTCTTTCATCTGCTTGTTGAGCCTCTCAGAGAACAGCCATGCTAGACTCTTGTCTGCAAGCACATCACAGAATCAGTAACAGTCTCAGAATCCCTAGTCCCCCCCCCCCTTGAGCTGGATCCCAATTTGTGTCATTCACTGGACTTCCTTTCTCTCACAGTCTTCTCCATTTTTGTCCCTGCAGTTCCTTCAGACATGAACAATTCTGAGTCAGAGCTTTTGACTATGGGATGCAACCTCACCCTTCACTTGATGTCATGTCCCTCCGCTGGAGGGGGATTCTCCATCTGTCCTGCCCTCCCCACTGTAGAGCACTTCATCCAAGGTACCTCCCTTTGAGTCCTGAGAGTCTCTCACCTCCAAGGTCCCCCTACCTCCTACCTCACAATGTTGTCTGCTTCTACTTTTTCTCCTGGCTGTCAGGGCTTGAGTACTGATCCCTCACCCAATACCTGATTGTGTCCTCTCCTTCCCCTCTCTGTCCCCTCTCCCTCCTAGATCTCTCCCTTCCTCCCCCCCCCTCCCTGTGATTATTTTCTTCTCTCTTCCAAGTAGGATTGAGGCATCTTCACCTGGGCCCTTCACCTTGTTAACTTTCTTCAGTCCTGTGGGTTGTGTCCTTGGTATTCTGTACTGTTTTGGCTAATATCCACTTATTAGTGAGTACATACCATGCATGTTCTTTTCGGGCTGAGTTACCTCACACAACATGATATTTTCTAGTTTTATCCATTTGCCTGAAAAACTCAGGATGTTCTCATTCTTAATAGCTGAGCAGTATTCCATTGAGTAAATGAATGTATCCATTTCTGTATCCATTCTTCCATTGTGGGACATGTGGGTTGTTTCCAGCTTCTGACTATCATAAATAAGGCTGCTATGTACATAGTGGAACACATGCCCCTGTGGCATTTTTGAGGCATCTTTTAGGTATATGCCCAATAATGTTATAGCTGAGTCTTCAAGACTATCTCTAATTTTCCGAGGAATCTCCAGATTGATTTCCAGAGTGGCTGCATTCGATTTCAATGCTACCAGCAATGTAGGAGTGTTCCTCTTTCTCTACATCTTCTCCAGTATGTGCTGTCACCTGAGTTTTTGATCTTAGCCTTTAGTTATGTTATCCTAAAATATACAAAATACAACCATATTTTAAAAATGTCCTCCTGATAAACAGTATATATTATACTTTATTTATTAATTCATGAAATGGATACATATATTCATAAGAATATAAATATTCTTTAACATGTTTATTATAACAATGTCTATTTGGCAGTCCAGATGTGCTGATTCATATACTCACTGGAATCATTTTATAAAATTAACAGTGACAAAACATGCTGAATTATTCATTAATTATTTGAAACAGTGTTCTGTTTAAAAACGACTGACTTAATTATATAGAATATTTGGTTGCTTAGACCCTTAGAGTTCACCTTCTTCCAAATATCATGCCCGTTCCTTAATTTTAAGTGTCTATTTCAGTTATACTTTTATAATGTATGTTACCAATCAATTCATATTTCTCCCTGGATGTGATCAGGGCCTGGGTATCTAAAATATTAAGTAAACTCTAGCTAATTCACACTAGCTAAATTTATATGAGATACTAATGTATGTATAATTTACTTTATGTCAAGGAAACCTGGAAATTTGATTAATAATGGTACTCTTTGATTTCTATTATGTATATATCAAAGGATTCTTTCTTGTTTTATTTTTCTACATCTAAGATGTATTGAGTTATTTCTATTGGCTACTATGAAATCATGTGTTAATAAATTAAAAGTCACATTTTCTTTTAGGAATTATAATGTCTCTAGCATCCCTAACTCTATCCAGTCTTTTGCATAACCTGTAAGCACTACTCATTCTTTCATTAATTGCCCAATTTTCAGTGTTACTGAAATAAATCTTCCCCCTTCTTTCTCTTATCTAAATTATAGTTTGTTATATTATGTAAGCTATTTAAACAGAAGCTATAAGAACACTTTTTGGGATATTCTCTATTATATATTTATCATTTGATCATATTTTATTTTATTTATAATGGATGGTACACAATTTTAAATATATATATTCACGTCCATATATTGGTGATGAAATGGGGCCAATGCTAGTCTGTTACTTTCAACTTTGTGTATTGTATATGTGTGTGATGTAAACATTAAAAAACATGTCATCTAGCCACTTGGAAAGGCATTAATGTTAACTGTGATTACCTTCTGTGCAATAGAATATCAAAACTTATTCTTTGTTACTTACTGTGTGTTTTCTGCCCTCCTTGAAACCAATTTTAAGATTAGAGTAGCATAAGGGAAGACTTATTTTCTTTTGGCTTCTTAACTTATTATTCTTTTCAAGATTGCTTTTGAAAATCCTGTCAATCATGTTGGCCTATTGCTATAGTTAATCTTCCTTTCTCACTGATTTAATAGATTAATTTTCATATTTTTTGCTGCCTTTCGTTATAACTTGGCTGTCAGATATTTCATTTATTAATTTCCTACTTATGTACTTGTATTTATGTTTCTATATTATACTTAGTCTAGATTCTTAGAATAGCAATTTCTCTTTTAAGGCCTTTTAAATTTATATTTCTTCCCTAACTTTGTTTTAAATTCAGGTCCTCTTTGGGAGAATATTTTAAAACATGATGCCAATTTGCAAAATTTGTTTCTGCTCATTTACTTATTTTTCTTTGATTTTATTATTTTATGTGATTACATTCCAGCCCTTTGCCCCCTCTTCTCTCTACCTCAGCCCATTTCTCCTGCTTCTTGCCTCTGAAAGGATGCTTCCACCACCAGACCTCCCCTTTCCCTGATGCTTTAAGTCTCTCAAGGATTAAGCACATTGAATATCCTTTAATCAGTAACTGCATACCATATATGTCCTTTTGGGTATGAGTTACCTCACCCAGAATAATACTTTCTAGATCCATCTATTTGCCTGCAAAATACATGATGTCATCCTTTTTAATAGCTGAATAGTATCCAATTGTGTAAATGAATGTTTACATTTTCTGTATCCATTCTTAAATTGAGTGTCATCTGGAATGATTCTAGCTTCTGACAATTACAAATAAAGATATGTACATGGTAGATCATGTGTCCTTGGAGTATGGTGGGGCATCTTTGGTGTATAAGCCCCAAACTGGTATAACTTAGTCTTCAGGTAGAACTATTTCCAATTTTCTGAGCTTACATTCCCAATAGCAATGGAGAAGGGCTCTTCTTTCTCCACATTCTCACCAGAATGTGCTGTCTCTTGAGTTTTTGATCTTAGCCATTCTTATTGGTGTGAATTAGAATCTCAGGGGTGTTTTGATTTGCATTTCTCTGATGACAATGGACTTTGAACCTTTCTTTAAGTGCTTCTCAGCCTTCAAGATTTTTCCATTGTGAATTCTCTGTTTAGCTCTGTACCCCAATTTTATTTGCATTATTTGATTTTTTAGAGATTAACTTCTTGAGTACTTTATATACTTTGGATAACAACCGTCTGTCAGATGAAGGTTTAGAGTGGAGTTTTTTTCCCAATCTGTAAGTTGCCAATTTGTCCTATTGATGGTATTGTTTTTGCCTAACAGAAGCTTTTGGATTTCATGACTTCCTATTTATCCAACCTTGATGTTAGAGCCTGAGGCACTGGTTTTCTGTTCAAGAAATTTCCCCTTATGCTAATGAGTTCAAAGCTGTTTTTACTTTCTCTTCTATTTGTATCTGGTTTATGTAGAGGTCCTTGATTCATTTTGACTTATGGTTTGCATATGATGATAAATGTGGATCTATTTTCATTCAGGATGTATACTGACGGTAAATGTGGTCGTGTTAAATAACTTCTACGAAAGAAAAAGGGTGACATACCAAAACCGAAGAAACAGTTTCTATTTCAGAGGGATCCATAAACCAGAATGAATACCCTGAAGTCAAAATCAGGTAACTACTTGGACAGAGACATGGTTATGGTACTCCCAAACAACAACAACCAACCAAAACTTTTTTTTGTTTTTTGTTTGTTTGTTTCACAATTCCCTTGTAGTACAGCTTGATATTAGGGATGGTGATTTCCCCAAGAAGGAGTTCTTTTATTGTTGAGAATTGTTTTGGCTATTGTGTTTTTTGTTGTTGTTGTTGTTTTGTTTTGTTTTGTTTTATTTTCCAAATTAAGTTGAAAATTACTCTTTCCATGTCTGTGAAGTATTGTTTTGGAATTTTGATGAGGGTTGCATTGAATCTGCATATTGCTTTTTGTAAGTTGGCCATTTTCACTATGTTAATCCTACCAATCCACAAATATGTGAATCCTTTCAATCTTCTAAGCTCTTCTTAATTTCTGTTTTCAGGTATTTGAAGTTCTTGCTCTACAGATCTTTTACTTGCTTGATCATCGTTACACCAAGATATTTTACACTATGTGCAGCTATTGGGAAAGGTGTCTTTTTCCTATTTTTTCTCAGCCTTTTTATCACTTGTGTATAGGAAGGCTACTAAATTTTTTTAGTTCAGTTTATATCCTGTCACTTTGCTGAAGTTGTTTATCAGCTATAGGAGTTCTCTGGAAGAATTTTTTGGGTTTCTTATATATACTATCATATCATCTGCAAGTGGTGATACTTTAACTTCATCCTTTCCAATTTTTGTCACTTTGATCTCCTTTTGTGCCTTTTTGTTCTGGCTAGAACTTTGATACTATATTGAATAGATAAAGAGTAGGCAACCTTGTTTTGTTTAGTGGATTGCTTCTGGATTCTCTCCATTTAATTTGATGTTGGTTGTTGGTTTGTAATATATAGCTCTTATTATGATTAAGTATGTGCCATGAATTCCTGAACTATCCAAGACTTTTAACATTAAAGTACGTTGTATTTTGTCAAAGGCAATTTTAGCAGCTAGTTAGATGATCATGTAATTTTTTTCATTGATTTTGTTTTTATAGTGTATTTCTGTGGTTTTAATTATCAGAGTCAATGTGGCTTCATAGAATGAATTAGGTAGTATTGTTTCTGTTTCCATTTCATGGAATAGTGTGAGGAGTATTGGTATTAGCTCTTCTTTGAAGGACATGTTCTCCAGCTTGCTAATAGCAGCTTTATTTGTTATAACCAAAAACTGGAAAGAATCAAAATATCTGTCATCAGAAGAATGGATACAGAATATGTGGTTCATTTACAGAATACAATACTACACAGATATTAAAAACAAGGACATGAATTTCTCAAGCAAGTGGATGTAATTCAAAAATAAATTATCCTGAGTGATGTAACACAAACCCCAAAAGACATGGGTGGTGTATACTTAATGATAAGTGGATATTAGCCATAAAGTACAGCCATATTACCTATGATATACCACACACATCCAAAAGAAGGAAGGCCCACATGAGAAAGCTTTAATAATAAGTAGAAGTGAGAACAAAGTAGTCAGCAGAAGCAGAGGGAGGGAGGGAAGTGGTAGGAAGAGTGGTGGTAGAAGAAAATGGGAGACAGGATTAGGTATGTGTGAAGAAAAGGGAAAGGCCCAGAGGGCTAGAGGAATGAATGGAAATCTGCACCTGCTGTTGGAGGTGAGTAGGTAGGTAGAATCTCTAGGATGTCCCAGAGACCTGGGATTGTGGCAGCTCCCAAGAGTCAAGGCAGGTCACCTTATCTGAGATCCCTAAGAGTGGGAACATAAAACCTAAAGAGGCCACCTCCTGTATCTAGGCAGCACCCCCAGTTTAGAGGTAAGTACACCAACCCACCCACAAAACCTTTAACCCCAAATTTGTCCTGTCAAAAAGAAATGGAGACAAAGATGGAGCAAAGCCTGAAGGACTGGCTAACCAATAACATGCCCAACTTGAAACCCATCCCATGGATGAGCACCAATCCTGGTATTATTAATGATATCTGTTAATCTTGCAGACAGGAGCATAACTGTCCTCTAGGAGACTCTCTACATAGCAGCTATCTGGAAAAAAAAAAAAGTGGATAGCCACAGGTAAACATTAGAGTGGGGTATTGAATGTCCTGAAGGAAATGGGAACTTCTTAAGAAGATCAACAGACTCAACTAAACTGGACCTCTGGGAGCTATTAGAGACTGAGGCACCAAACATGTAACATACGCAGGCTGGAACAAGGACCCTGGCCCATTTGTAGGAGATATGCAGCTCAGTTTCTGTCTGTATTTCTCCAACAACTGCAGTGGAGTATCTCCCCAAAGTTCCAGCCTGACTGTCAAATCCTTTCCTCAACAAGAATGCCTTGTCTGGTCTCAGTGGGAGACAATGTGCCTAATCTGGCAGAGATTTGATGTTCCAGAGTGACAGATATCCAGGGGACCGCAGCATCTCAGATAAGAAGGGAAGGGAGATAGGGAAAGGAACATTGTGAGGGGAGCCCTGGAAGACAGTGCAACATTTGGAATGTAAATGAATGAATGAATAAATGAATGAATGAATGAATGAATAAACTAATGGATGAATGAAAGAATGAATGAGTGAATGAATAAATAGCCCAGGAAGAAAAGGGAAGCAAGCAATATGAATAGTGCTCCTCTATAGTGCCTGCCTCCAAATAGTTGCCTTGGATTCTTCTGGGATTCTTTATGTGACGGACTGTAAAAGCTATGATATAATAATTGGTCCTTTCCCAAGTATATCTGTGTATTGGTATCTATCATGGAAAAAGAAAGAAAGCAATGGCATACTTATTCCTGATGGACAGTGTAAATGTCCTTAGTTCATGCTCAGTAACACTCCCTGTATATTAAATTTGTTTATATGATTATTTTTAATTCTCTTTATGAACTAAATGAAATTGAAAATGTATTTTGACATCAACAATATTTAGGTTATATTTAAAATTATGTCCATATAATAACCAGCATTATTCTGAGATTTATTAAGTAATATTGTTTCAAATATAATAGCTAATAAGTATGTACCCACCAATAGTTTTTTCATAAAACGTAGTAAACCATAAAAATTTATATTTTTGGGTTAATATCCACATATCAGTGAGTACATGTTATGTGAGTTTTTCTGTGATTGGGTTACTTCACTCAGGATGACGGCCTCCAGATCCATCCATTTGCCTAGGAATTTCATATATTTATTGTTTTTAATAGCTGAGTAGTACTCCATTGTGTAAATATACCAAATTTTTTGTATCCATTCCTCTGTTGAGGGACATCTGGGTTCTTTCCAGTTTCTGGCTATTATGAATAAAGCTGCTATGAATATAGTGGAACATGTGTCCTTATTACCAGATGGAATATCTTCTGGATATATGCCCAGTAGGGGTATTGCAGGATCTTCCGGTAGTACTATGTCCAATTTTCTGAGGAACCGCCAGACTGATTTCCAGAGTGGTTGAACCAGCTTGCATTCCCACCAACAATGGAGGAGTGTTCCCCTTTCTCCACATCCACGCCAGAATCTGTTGTCACCTGAATTTTTGATCTTCGCCATTCTTACTGGTGTGAGGTGGAATCTCAGGGTTGTTTTGATCTGCATTTCCCTGATGATTAAGGATGTTGAACATTTTTTCAAGTGCTTCTCAGCCATTCCTTATTCCTCAGTTGAGAATTCTTTGTATAACTCTGTGCCCCACTTTTTAATGGTGATATTTGATTTTCTGGTGTCCACCTTCTTGAGTTCTT